>CM046298.1:43733882-43908882 GCA_025267735.1 Mactra quadrangularis | reverse complement strand
ACGATCCACAACCCTACTTGTAAGAGACAATATATATTAATCACGGAAAGCAAAGTGATAGTTGGTATGTTCATATTACACTGAAACAACATAGATGTGTTTTCCTGACGGCACTACATTAAATACAATACTACATGATCCGTGGTTCCTTTCATGAAAAATTCTAGATCCGCCGTATCCTATTTTCTTCAAGACGAATCTTTATGAACCGAACTGTCATATAATAAATTAAATTTATCTATAAAAATGTCGAGTTGACACGACGTTAATCACAGGTAATACACTGTAAGCAAATAAAGAATTATAAAGTAAGCTTTGACAAAATGGGATTTTTTGCATAACAGTTACATTTGTGTCTCAGGAATTTGGACATAGATTTTGGAGATTTGTATTTTTTATCCAATTTAAAGTTTGGCAAGTATACTCTCTTCCTTCAACCAAGCTTTTATGGCGGTGTGGTAAAGTGTCTGCTCTCTACTCGTGATGCCGTGGGTTCGATCCTAGTTCCGACTATGGATTTTTATCGGGTTACATTTGGAGCCCGACGTAAATAACCATTTTGGTATTGTGTAATCACATTTTTAGATTGTCCAACAGAAATCCTTAATCCAAAATTTGATGACGTATTCTGAAGACGAATGTATATACATTGTAGTAGACATGTAATGCGTCACTCCTACTTCATTTCCTGTAGTTAGCTTTTATAGCGATGTGGCAAAGTGTACAGTAACTACGCGGAAGGTTGTGGTGTCATCACCAGTTCTTTCCATGTTCTAAAGGGTTACACATTTATCAAATAATAGTTAAGTTGTATATTATAACTATTCAAGTTTTCATAGATGCTGTCGCAGAGAGTTCCACTTAAAATCAAAGGGTTCGATTCCTGTCCGCAGTCGTTCTGTCGTTATTGTCGGTTTTCCTACGTGTACGGAATGTAATGGTAAGGGGTATACGAATACTGGTGGAAGGCAATGTACTAGGGAAGCTTATTGAATGATCTGGTCTTTGACTTAACGAACAGATATGTTTCATAAACAGCGTAATGCATTAAAAGTTTGATCGAATGCTAGCGAAATTAACCGATTTAGTCCGAGTGACCAAATATTTCTAACTACTGACATTGGTTACTTCGCGGATTGCTACTTTAACATTGTTATTTTTCATTAAAGGGAAATAACCACTGGGGAGTTTGAAAATATGGAAGCATATAGTTATCGGTCCTTGTAGCCGCGTAATGGATGTGTAGCTGGCACGTTGACTAATATAATAAACTTAACAGTTCTTTAGTTGCACCTTCGCTGATCTTTGCTGTCTAAAACAAGTTTTTATCGAATAATAAGTCAGCTCTCTCATATTCGGCCAATTCCGTTTGAAATGCTCGGTTCAACACCCGGCAGTAGTTACTTCCCTTGATTTAAAAAGAAGCAAATATGACCCTTTAGGACCCTTTATGACCCATTATTCATAGTTATAATACTGCTGATTATTGCCAAACATTATCATGTTCTATTGGCTTATTGTCTTAGACATATGAATTATTTTAAAGCGTGACGAAACTGTTGTGAAAAGTGAGGTGTTCGGTTTATGCATTCATATGTCCTAAGGTTAGGCTATTCCATTCGATTGGAACGGTGGCATGCAATAAGATTCGTCCTGTTGTCACAACAATAATACATATTGCAAGACAATGGAAGATATAAATCAGCAAAAATCAACATTATCATGTGAATAGAGGGTCATAAAGGATCATTCATGTATGGGTGAGATATTTAAGCGTTGAAGTAGTTTATAACTTGTGAATGAACAAACGATTCATTGAAAGGTCAAAGTACACTATGGTATGTAGGTTTAAGTAAAATGTTAATAATGATTGTATACCAAGAGTAAATCTAGACATGCTAACTTGGGGTTCAAAAATTACCGATGGGAGTTTTAAAAGAAGTGGTCCAGTGGTAGGAACCGGCCTAAGGAATCGAGAGGTTCCGGGCTCAAACCTCACTATGAACACTGCTTATTTCCTTGATCAAGAAATTGTCCTATACATATGCCAGTCCATCTTGGTGTAAATTGGTACATTGAGCAATCACCTGTCTGGAGTGTAATTTCAATGATCATGGGATAATTTTACAAAATTGCAAGTCGGCGGAAGTCGGTTCAGACTTTAAACCGCACTTTAACTTTTAACTTGTGAAAAAAATAGATGTCTCTGATTTTACTAAATTTTAAGAATTACTGTAATCAAAATAGTTCATAGTTATAATACTGTTGATTATTGACAAACATTATCTTGTTCTATCAATTGGCTTCTTGTCGTAGACATATGAATTATTTTAAAGCGTGACGTAACTGCTGTGAAAGGAATTTAAGGTAACTTTATTTTGATGACGTTTTTAACAATATCTGCGCGTATAATGGTCATAGACTATGTTTTATTATTTTTAAAGGGTTGAAGCTCCCTGACTCACTCGCCTTAATCTGCCAATGGACTACTCTGATTACACAAATATCTATAGGATCGAAGTGATTGAAATAAATATCAAAGATTATAATATATTATAATAATAAAGGTAGCAACTAGATACATAAAACATGTAATATAAGATTGAATTTCTATTTAATAAAGGACCTTTTAGGTTGATTTATAATATCTATATAGTTCGCTAAATAAATAATTTTAAAATAGCTCGTCTTCTTATCGCCTTGTCTAGCGATTGTCTAGGGTTACATTATTTTGTATCATATCTCCGACACGGGACTTCAAATTTGAACTATTTTGATTACAGTACTTCAACACTGCACAAAAACCAATTTTTTCCACCTTTTATACAAACAATCGTTTTACATTGTATATTATGTTTAACAATTATAGTGTAGGATATGGCCTAACCTAACCGAAATTTGTTATATATAGATATATGTATCTAGTTATTATGACTTTAAACATACTGTTTTAATAGTTGTGATTAAACTTAGCTTCTTTGACTACAAGTTATTAAAGTGTACTTAGAGTTGAAAATAAATCTGTGGATTATTTTATTTGTATTCAGAATTGATACGTTTTTGATCTGATTAAGAAATTCGAAGGATTATCGTGAAATCAAATAAAGATTTTAACTGCTTTGATAAATACAAATGTACTTGTGTAATAATAGTGTACGATTTTGGTATATAAACTTTTCTGGTATATAAATACTGTCAAGTACTTACGAGGACGTGTCTTTTCACATAAACGTCGTACGGCTTATTTAATCGTAAGTCTGTGTGCGCCCGGCTAGCTCATCCGGTAGCACACACGTCTACTGATCAAGAC
The DNA here is from genome assembly GCA_025267735.1 of Mactra quadrangularis. Lineage (NCBI taxonomy): Eukaryota > Metazoa > Mollusca > Bivalvia > Venerida > Mactridae > Mactra > Mactra quadrangularis. The sequence continues at coordinate 43,905,572 of CM046298.1, read as the reverse complement.
GTCGTGGATTTGATTCCTGACCGGACATACTTTCGTAGAGTTCGTTTATTAAGTACTTCTAAGGAAGTAACCACTGATTCTAAATCATGTAGGAAAGTTGTCAGTCACTGATGAAAGTATGTGTCTTGTTACTGGTTAACTGCTTAATCCTGAAATTTAGTTTTTCCAGGAACAGTGGGAAAGTTTACTGACCGCCATGATATGGCCTATACAATATGTTGCTACGGTGTTAAAACAAACCAAAACAAAAATAATGTTAAGTCTATGCCAGAAAATCATATTTCATTTTAGAATTCATATACAAGAAATTTAGACGGTATATGTGCTACATGTAAACAATATCTATTAAGATTTGACATTCTATTTATTAATTTAGAAGCCATTCTTTCTTTTGACTTACAATTGTCGTAAGATTTTGTGAAAATTGACAAAGTTTCTTGTGAACACTTGACACACAAATGCGGTTTGAAAAATCGGTTGACATTTTTTAAATTTTGCTAAGAAGTAATAAACAATCTTACAAAACTTCTAGTCAATCAAACACTCTTACGTGGACAGAATGATGTTTGTCAGTTATTCATGCCCATGAAAGAAATGTGTACATTCAATTTAAGGACAAGACATTTGATTGCTTGATATAGCATATTTAGAGGAGATAGGTCCCATATTCAGGAAAGCTATCGTTTTCGCATAACCACAAACAAAAGTGATAAACCTTGTTCATTGGAAACATTTTTATCTTGGTAACCATGGCAACTATATACTCGAGACAAAACACTGCCTCGTTTCAGTATACATGGCACTCAAAAAGGTAAGATATATGAACGACAATAAAATTATGTAGCAGAGGTATAATATGGCACTTGTACTCCCTTGCCTTCAAGCTAGCTTTTATGGCGACGTGGTAGAGTGTCCGCTTACGACTCGAGAGGTCGTGGGTTTGAATCTCCGTTCGGACCATGGATTTTTATCGGGTTACATTTGGCGCCCAACGTAAATAACCCACTTGGAATTGTTTGATTGCACCCTTAGATAGTCCCACAGACAATCAAGCTCCAAGAATTCTAGAACGAATTCTGTATAGGAGGGGTGTGTGTAGCAGAGATATAATACGGCACTTGTACTCCCTTGCCTTCAAGCTAGCTTTTATGGCGACGAAGTAGAGTGTCCGCTTACGACTCGAAAGGTCGTGGGTTCGAATCTCAGTCCGGACCATGGATTTTTATCGGGTTACAATTATAATAATATTCATGGTGCCAGACCACCAAGGTGAAAATAGGCACAGATAATCTTTGGTTTACTTTGATTCTTCGGCTTAGTTTGAACCTCTGGCTTAATTAGATACTCTGGTTTATATCGACGCTTCCACTTAGATCGATATTACGGTTTAGTTCGACCCTTTGGTTTACTTTGGCTTAGTTTAACACACTGGATAAGTTCGATCCTTTGTTTTAGTTAGACCCTCTGTTTCAGTTCGACCCTTTGGTTTAGTTCGACCCTCTGATAAATTTCACATTGTGATTTGATACCAATGGTTGAATGTTCATGCATGCTAAAATGTTTTCAATGAACACAACATTTTTTTGTATTAAAGCAAATTAATCTAAGCGCAAAGCTTTTGATAATGTAAACTATTAGTGGTGTAAATAATCACGTGATCTACAACTTTAATGTTGGTGTCGAACACGTGACTATACATCACAATATAATGTTCGTTCAATAAAGGGAATGTTGATAATTTCTCTAGAATCAATAGTCAAAAATGTACACGAACTGAGTTCATACTCCAAAACAAAATCGACTGACAGAGTCAGGATCCAGAAAATGTACCACATTATGTATTTATTTGGTGTCTTTGGTGATCAAGGAATGTGCCGGTCGCTTTTGTTTCATAACTAAATTACTCATGCAAACTGTACTACGTCATACATATTTATAATCATAATAGATAATATGTCATTACAGCAATTCGATGTTAAAAACATCATTTAACATTGACTTTACCAAACAGTTTTCATTGACAAAAGAAGTGTTTAATAAATGTAGTGTTGCGGCATTGAACTTCACATAGCACGTGATTGTGTTGCTTAATATGAAAATACAAAATAACCCAAGTCCAGGGAAATCCTGGAGAATTACATTGGAGAACTGATTATTTCATTCGTAATGACAATACTGATTTGGTTGCTAAGATACTGTTTGTATTCATATTACTTCTGTTTTATCAAAATATATTTCAGTAAAGTAAGAACACTTACATTAAGTGTTGAACATATAATGCTTCATCATAGGTCATCAAAATTGAGATAAAATGATAACCTGAGCATTGAATCCACTTAAATATGTTCGTTGATAAAATTCTTTGCTATTTTCCCACTATCTAATTGTTTGAATTACCTGTCCCTTACCACTATCGTTATCGGGTCAGGCAAACCACAATAATGGCTGCCCCCCCCCCCCCCCTCAGTTATTATTCAGGTAACAAAATTTTCGTTTACGTTTTCTTAATCTTGCATGATCATTTGCTGACGATAGTAACTTTAGTAGAAGTTTGGTACTATATAGGTCATTCAATTTCGATTTTTCTGATTGCACGTATATTTAACGAACGATTAACAAAAAACCATGTCTCGAAGTGAACACAATCAGTCGGACGTGGATTAGTCTCGTTATAATGTTGGATACTTTATTTAGCATAAATGTAACCGAACAACTAAAAATGTATCCATTGTAACTCTTGTACAATGATCCTGTGATTTATTATCATTTTATATGTCCAGATTCAAAGCAATGTTCTTAACTTATATGTTCGAGCCGCTCACAGCGCTCGAACAGCTAAATATTTTTTATCATAAACTACATGTTTCAACCATGACTCCCAAAAGCTAACTGACTTCATAGTGCGAACATTCATTTAGTTTTTGATCATAATTATGGAAGTGCATTTGGTCAATTTGTCGCATGTTATTTATCATCGTAACACAAATTAGCTTTTGGTACAAAAATTAACATAAAATGTTTATATAATTTCAGGAGCAAATCAACAAAGATGGCTCGGGCTGACACGCCTTGTTCAAACCCAAATGCATCGAGAGGAGCTTCACCAGTAGACAAAGAAAGTATACGTCGACAAATTGTTGGTCTTGCTTTTAAACAAGATTTGAGTAAAAAGTCTTCAGATAGGTATTCATCCGCGACAACCAAGAAAAGTAATAAAACTTTGTCCTCCAGTGACGAGTTAAGTGTGCCCTTTTTACACTGTAGTACATTACGAGTAAGCAAAATAGAGTGTGTAAACAGTCCGCGTTATTCATCGGATGGTTACAAGAAAGAAAATAGTCCGCGCCTATCACTTGATTGTTACAAAAAAGAAAATAGTCCTCGTTCGACAACTAACTTGAAAAAGTCGGAAAATAGTCCGCGAGCGTTGCATGACAGTGGTTTTAATCTTAATCAAACAAAACACGGTCATATTCTAGCAGAAATTGACTACAAAGAAGGCAAAATGTCGCGAGTAGAAACACATAACTCGACTCATAATGGTATTGTGAGGTCAAAGACACCTATACATATTGATAAACATAAGCCGAAAATAGTGCGCTTTAGAATGGACGAGTGTTCCATAGGAAAACAGAAAGCTCCAATAGTGAATATAACAGACAATAAAGCTGACAAGTATGAGATTCGAGGTAATGCAATAAATATGAGAAAAGAAGGACTAAAAGGATTACTTGCCTACAAGGATATCTGTGAGGAAAATGAAAAAAGACAAAATTCTTTACAGGCATCTTTGAAAATATTCCGACGACGTATAAAACTGAACCAGGAAAAGTTTATACAGCCGAATGAATCTACCGCGGAGGATTATGTGATAAACCGACGGTCGCCATTTTGTGAAGTTACTACGCCACATCCGCAACAAGAAGAAGGTCCAGCGTCACGACCAATGTCCAGTGATGATCACGTCCGAATACTTCGGTCTGCATTACAGAACAAACATAACGGTGGCAGTGCAACAGTAAAACAAACGGACTCACATGACAATGGTGAAAACTATAAAAATATAAAATGCTCATATAGACTTCCGGAGAATCATAATTGGGGAAAGGAAGTTTCATTTAAAGACATAAAAGACGATTCCATTCCAAATGTGAAAACGTATGTTCTTGCTCAAGAAACTCACCCTCATGCTAAATTTAAAAAGAACAATATTCAAAACTCAGTTACTCTCAACACTCATAACCTTAGCGTTCATAATTCAATAACACATGTTAATGGACACAAGATGAAAATCGGTGATATGGAAATAGCATTTGATCCACGATTTGTTGATTGGCTTGAAGATTCACTAAGTAATGTAAAATTGTATAAGAACTCATCTTTTATGACGGAAGATACTTTAGACTGCAGTACGCCAAATTTAAAGCGTAGAGTGTCGTTAAAATCTTGATCATTTCAAACTGCTTGCTTTCTTTTAACCAATTCTTGGTAATTCTTAACTCGGTGGCAAAAAAGCCGAGAATGAACTTCATGAGCAAAGTAAAGTGTCGTTCTCAACGGATATCTTTGTACACAAACGACTATTGTGGAAATCAGCTTTGGCTTTCTGAACGAAAAAAAGTAACGAAAATTGGTCTATTGACATAATAAGGTTTGACAAATAAAAACGTGTGTTCCTATATATAAGAAATAAGACTTGATTACGAAACTGGTTATTTTATTTGATTGGGTATTGGATATGGCATATTATTTAAAACCTCTGCCACAGGACTTGCCTGAGACGAAGCAATTTTTAATCGGACATGGTCAGTTTTCACATTTTGTGAAAACAATTTATAATCGGACAAGACCAGTTTTCACATAATTTCTTAAAAATTAGATTGATCTCCGTGAAGAATAGAAAAATAATGTGAATGCAGTATCACAAAAGCAGCAAAGTATAATTCTAAACACAACGAATTTAACCAGAACTGTTTTCAATATGTTTATAATTCGATATGAATGACAAATGATTATCATTTTATTTATTATATACTGTAAAAATCTCTTTTATACATGTTTTGAGAGATTTAGTTAAAATTTGGGCAAGTTGGTGTAAACCATGATTAAAATATTCAATAACAGCTTTCAGATGAATTTTAAAAAGCTTTCCAATTTCTCGTTGATTTAGCGATATGGTTACATTTGTTATTTCAGCTAACATATGATTTTGTGAATGAATTGCATAAAAATAAAGAACTTATGAATGTCTCCTAAATCTACCTTTGTCATATCATATGTTTTGTCATAATTTGTCTAAGTATAACCTTGTAAAACAGGTGAGTGTAGCCTGGTATAACAGGTGCGTGTAACCTGGTATAACACGTGCGTGTAACCTGGTATAACAGGTGCGTGTAACCTGGTATAACAAGTGCGTGTAACCTGGTATAATAGGTGCGTGTAACCTGGTATAACAAGTGCGTGTAACCTGGTATAACAAGTGCGTGTAACCTGGTATAACAAGTGCGTGTAACCTGGTATAGCAGGTGCTGTACAGTGTATTTGATTTGCACCGCTCTAGTATTGACTTTATAATGATATGTAATTTGTAAAGAGCCAGTTAGAAATAGTATCATCTTATGTGAGTAGTCATTCTCTTACCCAAAGTTATCAAGATTCTCGATACTAGTTAGATCAAGAATCTTGATAACCTCTGGCTACGAGAATGGTGTGTAGTGGGCGTATAAATACTTATAGTCGTTTCTAATGATGTACGCATATGATGAATGTATTAAGCGACATACAAAAACATACGCTGAAGGTAAAACAATCTTAAAACATTTTGTATTTCTGCATAGTTTGCAAATACAAATGGACAAGCATAGTAATTATAATGATAATACATGTACTAATCATAATGATAAAAATGATAATGATGATAATAATAAAATAATAATAAAAATTACAACGATGATGATGATGATGATGATAATGATGATGATGATGATGATGATGATGGTGATGATAAAAATTAAAAATAATAATAGTAATAATGATAAGATTTACCGTTGTCAGTGTATATTGATTCTTACAACTTCCAGTAATTGGATTTGGGCCTGACGTCTAACATTTTTTATTTATATACCTTATATGTATATGTAGTGTTTTGACTCAGTATCGTGCCGACTGCCTATGATATGGATATGACTCTCAGTGAAAAAAGTGAAAAGCGAACTACCAGGTCAGTGGTGTATCAATATAAGGGACAAAACTCTAGATAAATGAAGTGCTAACGTATACGGAGTTGTTTCCCTTTATACAAGTGAAATTGCTTCACGCAAGACTGTAATGAACTTTTCTTTGAATCATCAGTATGAACTATGGTTTTACAAATCATATTGTATTCATTGATAAACAGCAGAATGATCTCAAGGCGGAAAACTTAGTTTAATTACTAGTCATTTTACCAAAGTAAATGTACCAAATAAATTTCATTATATTCAGTTTTACACATACATGTAAGAGACAAAACCTCAGAATTGACTCTTAGGCCACAACAAATTGATCATATGTTCTATGGATTCGCTCGCACCTTAATAAGTAATAATGATAACACATTGTCCGTTGAAAATCCTTTGACTTTACATTGCTGAACAATTGACCCAAAAAATAAAAAGTCTACCTGGGCTACCAACCGATCCTATTTGGCTTTTTTTTGGGGGGGTTGAATCCAGAAACACAACTCTTTTACAAGGTCTTATTATAAGAAATATATATCGAAAATGTAATCATGTAAAACTTTGTTACACGCTCATTGGTCATTTTCAAGGGCAAACTTCCGAGTTTTGATGCAAGAAAAGTGTGAGAAAAAATCAGTGTACATTAAAATTAAGATAACATCTTAAACTAACACTGGACATACCAACCCTGTAAATATTAGAGATTTATTTATTATGAATTATCATTAGTAATGGTTATAGAGGTCGACGAGAGAATAGCCTTAGAAAATGGTTCATGATAAAATCCCACGATGGTATGTAGTCTCATCCGAAATGGAACCAACGGCGTTAACTGTGCTGGTCACTAATAGCTCTGACTTACATATTAGGTGTATAATCTTCTTACAAAGCATCATTCTCGTACCCAGAGTCTAATAGGAATCTCAATACTAGTATTGAGAATCCTACTAGACTCTGGGTACGAGAATGAATATACATGTACATGCATACGACAGAATGTCATAGTCGAGAAAAAAAACATAAGCGTATTTGTTAGTTATTTATATTTTCATGAAATAAATGTTATAGTTCAAACAAAATAACATAATGCACGGGCGGTTCCAGGATTTTTTTCTAGGGGGGAGGGGGCGAACTTTTTCTAGGGGTGTCTAAACTTTCGAACCACAACCACATTATACACTCATTGCAGAATAACACAGCATATTTATGATAAAAACTAAATAACCATTAAATCTATGTGAAGCACCGAGAAAATTTGCTTCATGCTACTTAAAAATGACTTACAGTCAAGAAATACACTTAAGGACAGGTACATTTTGGAAATTCCATGGGGAGGTCCGGACCCCCTGACCTCCCGCTAGATTCGCCTATGTAATATGATTGTGTAAACAGAAATTAACCAATTCATTTCAGAGGTAAGGCAGTTTTGAAAATAAAAGTTGTTTAGTTCATTTTAACAAAATTAGTGTGGCGGATAAACCACCACACTCTTAATCAAGCATGTATAGGTCGTTAGCGTTAAAGCTGGACCCCTAAAATCATTAAATATCTCAATAACTATCGGATGGAATTAACTCAAATTTTGTATGTGATCATAACTAGCATTTTCCTTCTCAAATCCAAAAAAATCAGAATTTTTCTTTAATTACGTAACATACTTCCCATAGACATGCAATGCAAATTTTGAAGCCAAAAAGAGACTTTTGTTAAATGGGTATGTGCCATAATCAGAACAGCCACGTAACAGTAGATACGGAATAATAGCTAAATATGAGGCCCGGTTAGAAATTTTATTTGATAACAAAGTATAACAGTATATACAAACTCAAATATCATCATCACTGTCGTCTGTATCGTCAAAATCTATACAAATTCTACACGTACGATTTTAAAGACGGGTCTCTGCTAATTACAATTCTCTAGACCGTCGAGCGTTTATTTATGCGACAAATTTACAGTAAACGCACGGGACTTAGTATAAATACGCTGGAAGTATGACAATGTTATAATCAGAACAGCTTATTTTACCTCCCGCCGGATTTGTGATAAAAAATTCCAAATATTTTGCATTATACCTCATGGAAAACTTTTTTATTTATCTATTAAAAATTCTGAAAATTTAAATCCTAGAAGGAAAAATTGAAATAAGATTGTATTAATTTTTTTAGCAAAATCGGTGTTATAGTTTAAAAGATATTTACGGCAAATAGGGGTCCAGCATTAACCCAAACGACCTATATTTAAATGAAGATCACTTTACCATTACACCAACATGACACTTATAATTTATATTATAATAATATTGTAATCCTGAGCATCCCCTGTCGTGGATTAGTTCATTGTATTATTTACATTAACAGGGTTTTGTTTTTGTACAATGTTTGTTTATTTCATATAATATCTATTTATTAAGTTGCGCGGAATATGTTGAAGTGCATTCTCGTACCCAGAGTCTAGTAGGATTCTCAACACTAGCATTGAGAATCCTATGCTAGACTCTGGGTACGAGAATGGTTGAAGTGGGGATAAATGTTGTTTAGCATCAACTTACGTACGAACACTTTGTTCCATTGGAGGTCGTCACGGTTCCGATTTGGCTCGGAACCGTGCCGTCGGGTTTTAAGACATTTAAGTGCTGTTTGGTTTTATGACATCGTAAGATTTTGGAGAAAAAAAATATTGTACATCTTTTTAAAATGTCTGGCCATAATTTTATATCATTTATTGTCCATTAGACTATTTGAAATGAAAAATATGTCTGTTTTCTTTGCAGTCCAAAACCAGTGTTACTTATGATAATGGGGCATTAATCCGATCAAGTTCAGTATGCACTATGCAGCATCGAATCATTCGGAACATTCTATAAATAACAGGTGATTATACAGTACAAAACGCATTTGGAATTCTTCGTTGATTTTCGCAGTGGTGTTCCGAGTGTAATTAGTCACATCAACAAAACTTAGCAGTACTTCATTATTACTCGCCATATAAATGATCGCATGGTATCTAACAAGTGTTTGGACCATATTTCCCCACTTTGACCCCTGCAGGTGTTCCGAGATCAGAGAGACGGCAATTTTCACATCGTAAACTCAAAACCTTTCCTAGAGTTCATTAATTACTAGGTGTGACATCACACTTATATCTGAAACTTTAGAAATAATAATTATTGTGGAAAATATGTAACAATTAGAGATAACTGTGAAAAACAATGACCTTTTGTAGCCAGAGACAATTAAGATTATACAACATTTTATTCCACAAAATCAAGGCCACCGGCCCGATAACAACAAAACAAGACACACAATTGTGTTGTTAGGCCACTACAAGTTCATCATGTTGTTCTATGGATTCACTCGCACCTTCATTTTGACGGTTTTTACAAAAAAATATATTTTTATTTCCTCGCTCGCTCATAAAAATTTGGTCAAACCGCTATATAAAGCAACTGAATTAAGATTTTTTTATTTATTTTTCTTCGCTCGCTCGCCCTATTTTTTTCTAGAAAAATCCGTAGAACATGTCATCAACTTGTTGTGGCCTTAGTCTTAATGTTGTCATGGAAAGTTAAACACCAGGGGTGCATATTATCAAGCGTCTTACTATCTTTTTAGTCGTAAATCCTTCTATAAAGTATTGGCAAATTATCGTAAGATTTTTGATAATATGCTGTCCAGATTGTTATCTTACATATCCTGAGTGGGCGTGGCCGAGCTGTATCGACGTTCTACTGGTAATCATTGAATAGCCAGCTCCGAGTTGGTTCGAATCCAATCCAAAACCTACCCCGTTGTTTCCTTGAGCAAGAAACTTTATCCTACTAACACGGTACTGGCGGGGGCAGGAAGCGAACTAGAAAGTGATAACTCTAAGTTGTACGAACTTGTTTCACAATCTAGCTAGAATAAATTGGTAAACCACATATTCCATCATTCTCGTACCCAGAGTCTACATGTAGTATTGGGTACGAGCATAATATTCTTTGAAATATGGTAAGCTTTAAACCTTGCCGCAAACTTGTCGGAGAATTTTTAAAATTTTGACTTTGTTTTAAATAAAAGATATATACGTACATACAGAGAAAGGGATGGATATATAATTTTTAATGTCATGTTATATAAAATAACTAATTTGATACGTCATTCCAAGTACTTTTCAGCAGAAATATATTTGATTTATTTAACAAAAAAAAAACGTTTCTTTCTCGCAAAAATATCTCACTCTAGTATACCTAAGCAACGCTAAAATAAAAATTTGAAGTTAATGAACAACAACCAACCTATAAAGTGAATTGGTTTATTTCAATGTTAAATATAAAAGCAAGTAAAAGTACAACATTTCTGTTAGTAGTAAGAATTGTTGTTTTTGTACGAACTTTACCAAATACACCAGTCAGCAAAATTCTAATATCGATACGTTACCAGCTAGTTATTTATTTGTAAATCAGTTTTTTTGTGTGTTTTGTGTCGTATATCAACATATGTTCAGTTGAAAGGGACCATATCAGAGGAGTTATCATAACAAATATGTTGTGAACAAACCGACCACCTGGCTTATCAACAAAGGATTTTGATAATTAGCTGTCACCGTGATATTTATATAGGCTTGTTTCAAACAACGTACAATAAACAGGGTATAATGTTTCATTTTAATGAGTCACTCATAATGCCATTAATCTTCCTGCCTCATTTTGGTATCAAAGCCATGGGCGGTTCTAGCGGGGGTCTGAGGGGTCCGGACCCTCCTGAAATTGCCAAAATGTACCCGTTCATGAGTGTATTTTTTTTTAACTGCAAGCCATTTTTAAGTAGTATGAAGCAATTTTTCTCTGTGCTTAACATAGATCTGCATTCGGAGTTTATCTGCGTAGAAGATCGCCGACGTTATTCCGTATGATTCAACTGTAAAAGATTTTTATTTTTACGTACAAAAACTTTCTACGTCAGTATCGATATGTGCATTTTATTAGTGTGTTTTTTGTGACTTATGTTTCATGTTTCTCACAATCTGTTGATAATTTGACTTGATTTGCTTGTAAAGGTTATGAACCCTAAGTTACTCCCATCATTTGTTTGACAAATTTGAATTTGTTATCAATTTTTTTTTTGAAAGAAGGGCCTATCATTTCTAAGTAACATAGAAAAAAAACAGAACAAGAACTAGAAAAAGTTGAAAAATGCGTTAAATAAACAGTTAGGTCTACGTCGAGTTTCATGAAAATCTTATTAGTAAATTTGTTACTAGATTTTCTTTTTCTGGTTTAACATATTCACTGCTCAGTGATTCAGAGCGTAGAGGCCATTTTAAAGAATCTCTATCACTTATACATGTACTTGGACCCCGCTTTTTAAGAATTCATCACCTAATCGAAATTACAGGTACAGTCAGGTCATTCTATAATATCAAACAAGAAATGATTTAAAAAAGACAAACGGTGTAGAATTGATAGAGAAGCATAAGTAAGCAATTCTTACGCAATTTGTTTGCATGTATTACGTATTTACTTCAGAAAACTATATTAATTTGCTCTTCAGATTAAAAAATTTCGAGAGCCGATCATCTTTTGCAAAAATTTACATTTCAACGTTACTGCAGTCAAATTGTCATAGAAACTTCTAATAATTCCCTGTCTGTTCACCTACATTTGATCCTATCAACACTGATTGTTTTTTAATTTCCAAAACCTGACGAACACAGAAAAACACTCTTTTCATAACTTTCTTTTGGGCATTTTTTTTTCAATTTTTAACTAATATCAGGAGGGTTTTCTCATACAAAGCCTTGAAAATTTTGCATTTGTGCAATAGAATGAGAGTTTTATAGATAGACTTGGGTATCCCGAAAGTCAGCTTAGTGTCAGACAACTACGCCGAAAAAAATCTGTTAACTATTAGCTGTAACATTTAGGCTATCTGAGTATAATTGTAACAACAACATATCCAACATTAAAACAACAAGTCTGTTGTATTTATTACGATGATGGATAAAGAGCTGACTCAGTTTTAAACAAATAGCGAAATTTTGATAAGTTGTACAAATAACAAATTCATTCCGTCCATTGTCAGAGTTTTAAATCATGTGATTTAGAAGAATTTCGCGTGCTAAGCGCAAAACGGTTGTAGCTCATTCTTTTTCGGCGTAGCTGTCTAAGCTGGATTTTGACCTACATTTCTGTATAATGACGTCTTGTCTGGGATTTCGGAAATCCGCCGTTCTATTGGATGATTTTATAAGCACTGAAAATGACGTACGGGGGAAACACAGAAAATCCCCTATTCGATTGGATGGCCCTGACACGCGCGAAAAAATAAAGGCCACACTATTGTAATGCAGTGTTTTACGAAATTTTGCTTCGTTCGTAGAATATTTTTTTGGGTAGACTTCTATTGCTTTCCAAAGTATTTTTTTCATATTGTAACAATAAAAAGTTACGTGTCAAACACAATATTTTATGGGTAAAATGAATTACGTCTCCAGATGTGAACCGGTTTCTCGTAAAAAGTCTGACATATTACCCAATAATTATTAAGTTAGCCTCACTACGTTCAGTTTCCGGGGTTTACATTTTGAGAGTCACAGCTCCACATATATTTATTAATCTGCAGAGTTATTGGTACGTAACTTTTAAGGTTCTGGAACTGTAACTAACTACGGTAAACTTCCACACTCGATACAATCCGGTTTTTCCCGAATACCTATCTTCGTCAAGTTTCGTAATTGCTATTTTTAGAAATTTTCACCACGTGACGTGGGTTTTTCCAGAAGTCATAGGGTAACGCATTTTCCGAAAATGGCGAAACCAGACGCTCTACAGCGTGATCGTAGTTAGTAATCGTAAAAATAATGGTTTATCGACATAAAAACAATGAAAAGCCGTAGTGGATCATAACTTTTGCTTTGATTCTGTTTGTACAGGTGTAAAATACATTTTTTTTCATCTTTTTTTACGATGTAAATTGGGTATGACTGAAACACGAAATGGAGATTTTGAGGCGAAATGTACGAAATGGAGAATTTGGGGCAAAATGGGGTTTTGATTGTTTAATCTATTTTGTGTACTGAAAATGAACAAAGGTAAAACAATCTACACAAATATCGAAAAACTGGAAAGAATGTTTAACTTATATTGATTTATTGCCGAATTCCCACAAATAATCGTACCAAAGTCAGCATATAAAGACAAAATCGTTGCACATTTTCTGTTTTTAATATCATCATATTTTAATTATAAAAAACAATACAATAAACAGCATAATTTGAAAGCTAAGGCACATAATATGCCAACATTACTAACTCTAGTGTCCAACTGTTTGTGCAAAAAACGACAACAGCAGAAAACATAGCTGGTACAAGTTTAATCCCCAAATAGTCCCCTCAAGCTTGCCAAAAAGCATTGGAGAGAAGGTTTTTATATGATAATGCAGAGTTTAACATACATTTTCCATCTCAAATACCAATTTTAGATGATATATTTGTATAAAGTAGTATTATTTGTAATTGACCATTTTGACGTTATTTTTCTCTATAAAATCTCTTGCAGTTTCAGTACAGTAATCTCATACAAATTCTTATAAAAAATTTAAGAAACGGTAAAATTTCTTAAAATTTTCATTATATGGGCAGTTAATACTGCAGAAAAATTTAAAATTAGCTGCATGTGTCTAACTAACTTCTAACTTGAGATATTTGCTTTTAAAGATAGGGTAATTTTTTTAACATTCTCAAAAACTCAGATTTTTTGCTTGGGGGTACATGTATGCAAATCTCTGTATTTTTATATGTATTTGTCCAAAGTGTAACCTGGTTGCTCTGATTTGTCATTACATGACTGTATAACAAGAAAATGGATTAAAACTTGGAAATAAAACAGCAAAATTTGAAAAAAAAGTTCTTTCACATTTTGTCCCAGCACAATTTACGGTCTTTCTGAAAATCAAGGGTCACGTTATAAAAATGCACATAACTTAAGTTACAAACGGTAAATGTCTTTAAAATTTCAGCATTCAATGTCTTTAATAGTATAGATTCAAGAAACAATATCAGTTTAAGAATTGTGGAAGGTCACCATTACAGTTCCAGAACCTTAAGAATAAATTCATAATTTTTGTTTTGTAGCATTAATGAATAGGTTTTCACAATGCAATTTTCAAAAATCTTCTTGTCTGAAACTACAAGGCCTTGAGCTTTCATATTTGGTATATAACATCATCTAGTGGTCCTCCATCACAGTTGTTCAAATTATGCCCCTGGGTCAAAATTGACCCCACCCCATGAATCACAATATTACATTGAATTATATAAGGAAAAGTTCAAACAACATCTTCTCTTGAACCGCTTATGATAATTTGCCCTAACTCAACAGGAATGGTCCGTGGGTGGTTCCCTACCAAAATTGTTCAAATAGGTCTGATTGGTTGGATAAGTAGGTCACTGGGTCAAAAAATAGGTTTTAACATTAGTGGTCCTCTGTAAATGGCTCTTCTGTGACCTTTGACCTTTTCCTCAGGTGAGCACCCAGGGCCCTTTGGGCCCTCTTGTTTTTAAAGCGACGCCGTTTGTCTTTTTTAAAGACATTTCTTGTTTAAATTGAGAACAACCGTTTGCGCTAAGCACGCTATTTCTTTTTGTCGCTTTTGTACCACAGAGAAATAGTGCATGCGGGATGATATCATAATTATCTATAATCAGTGGTAGGAGGGCACAAGTAACTATTATATAGGGACGTACGCATTATTTTATGATCAGAAGATATGGACTCTGCTGCTAGTGGTTCTGTTCTGGAAACATTTATCATATGGGACAATGATGCACAGTCTTACAGTCTACAGTCAGAGTTAACTAGGTGGACTGTCAAAGAGGATTCAGACCTCAGATTCAGGATTCAAAATTTAATTCAACTGTCTGTAGCCCATATATCAACCCTACTGATTTAAATATTCACTCCAGTATTTCTGTAATCAAAATCGATAAAAATACATGTACGTATGTATAATTCAATGGAGTTAATGTATGTGCTGCTGAGAGTTAAATGAAAAAATTCATCTCTAAAATCTTTATACATGTAATTATGTAACAGATAGGTCAGAGCCATTCTTGTTCCCAGAGACTATCAAGATTCCCAATACTAGTTAGACCAAGAATCTTGATAACGTCGGGGTACGAGAATGGGTCAGAGCAAACTAGTCTAACTATATGGAGATAGAGAAAGATGTAGACTAATTTTGCTTTGACCTATCAATTTAGTGCAAAAACGCTCCTTAGTCTCATTTGGGAACTTTTAGAAATCACCATGGTTCTATGGGCGGATCCAGCGGGAGGGTCAGGAAAATTTGGAAAATGTTCATGTCCATTAGTGTATTTCTTGCTTGTAAGTCATTTTAAGTAGTGTGAAGCAATTTTTCTCGGAGCTTATCATAGATTTAATGGTAATGTAGTTTTTATCATCAATATGTTGCATTTTTTCTGCAAAATGTGTATAATGTGGTAGTAGGTTTAGGTTCGTTTCTACATCGTTTCTGCATTAAAATAATGCAAAATCTTATACCATATGCCGATTCAGATCTATCTTTGAGTACCTTTGGAATTACCTCTATAAAGACTGAAATATCTCTGCAAAAATTAGTTTTTCTCGGCCAATTATGTCGGCTTCCAAGCCAATATTTACCTAAACAAATGTTTGTGAATAGACTTACCCATTATTTAAATGATGAACGACAAGTACAGGGATTTATTCCTGATATCTATCGCATTCTCAATCAGTATAATTTATCTGAATACATTGAACTATATATAAATACAGGTAGTTTCCCTTCTAAGTACCAGTGGAAATCAGTGTTAACTCGCAATGTTATAAATGCAGAATATGACAAAGTTAGGCAAACTATTCAAGATAAACATCCTTGGATAAATACGGATATGTTACTTATACGTAAACAGCCATGTTCATTATGGCAAATTGATAAACATAAACCAATGTACAAATATCATGAGGTTGCTATACAAACTTTATTAAAATTAGCCTCAATACCAATACTTACTAAGTGTAGTAAATGTGACTTTTACACTGAAACAATTACTTTACATCATATCCAACTATTTGTCCTTTCGTAACTTACTGATTTGACTACTCGATAAAATCGATAATTAAACAGAGCCTCCGTTTTTGCGCTCGGTATTGTTCGGAAATATCCGATATGACACCCTGCTGTGATCATAGATTGATAAAACTGATCAACCCCATCAATATATCACGTGATAGACTCTGCATGACGTCTCGTACCAACATTTGATTTTGTTATACTTTCATGCAAGCTTATAAATTAGAGACAGTGAGCGGTAAGAATAAAAATAAATTCCATGGAGTTTTATTTACATTTCTTTTTATGAAAAAAAACCTACACTTTATAAGATATGTGTCATACATATAATTTTCATTGCATCTTGTTTTTATTACATTTGCAACAGTGAAAGTAAATGTACACATTAATTCTTATAATATTATAAAACATAAAATAATTATTTCAATGTCAATTAAAAACATCAATCAATGTGTATATTAATTGTACACTTAATAGTCGCTATAACTCAGAAAGGCAAATATGAACGCAATAGCTGAACATAAAATACAGACAATGTGTAATATAATTTCATATAAAGACAGCTATCTGGAACATCAATTAATACGTAGATATATGTATAGAATATGTGCTTTAATATAACCGTTAAAAGTATAAACACTGGCTATTTTTCATTACTTAAAAATTCCATAAACAAACACGGACAAAAAAGACAGATAGCCTTTCACAGATAATTGTTTAAAGAAATAAAGATCTATATCATCCTCGCTACCGGGTATATGTTTTACGACCTGGATGGTGTAATAATGATTGTAGTATCCTGTCATAAAACAAGGACCCTGTTTATAAAGGGGCCTTTGTATAAAATGACACCCGCTTGGATGTTGATATACGCCCCAACGGGGGTCCAATAAAGAGTGTTATAAATTTCATCAATGCATTTTAAGTCATACAAGAAATTAAGAATGATAAAGGAGAAATAAATATTGTGAAGACAAGACAAATTTTATAATTTGAAACAGCATTTAACTGTATGCGTAGACAAATAAGACGAGTAAATGCATGTACAGTCATCAGTATTCTTTTCTCAGCTATGTGTAAATTAATTATTTTTTAGAAGTTTTATGAGCTAAAAGTCGTCTGATTTTTTGTAATTCATTTGATCAATTAACCATTTATAACAGCATCATTTTATTAAATTAGATAATGTATATTCCACTTAAATAATTATTTTACTGTATAACTTGTGTAAAAATAAGAAACAAATCACGAATTATACATTACCGTACGATAGTAACAAGTAAACTTGAAATAGAATAAAATACTTCTTGTCTCATTGACATATTGTCTTAGACCTAGAGAAAAAATATCTTTTATCTGTAAAGCCCTTTATTTAAAGTACGAGGTTTTTTACTGCAAGGAAAATTCACTCATTTTAACACCGCTAACGAACACGAGTTTTAGACATAAAAATGAATCATATAGTGTGATCTTATATAAGTACTCTACCTTTTTAAAGCCATGGACATTTCAAACCCATATCAGAATGATTTGAACAATTTATTTCGTCTTTTATAGGTATGTGATATTTTGATAATTGCATGTTTGTAAAGCATGCAGTCAGCTTTCAAGTTTACTTTTGAGAAATATATCTTTATTTTGTGGCTCTGATCATAATGCTAGATAAGAAATAATATATTTGACCGCAGATAAGATCGGTAGCGATAGAGCGTCGTACGCTATCGGCCGTTCGGCTATCTTCGTCAGTTTCCGTATAGCGAAACGGAATCTCCCGAAAGAAAGAAAAAAACAATACTTACTAAACTAATTCGCTAATTCCCCCTACTAAATATTCTTCAAAAATTATGAAACATATACCACTTTTTAAAGGAAAGATTGTAGTTACTGAATCCGATTGGGATAGAAATGATTTTTAAATAGTAAAAAAGAAATTAGACAAACTATTGCAAATGTTGAGGTAAAAAAATTGCATTTTGTACTAAAATTCATATAAAATAGGGTTAACATTTTTAACTCAAAATTCCCCCAACTATTTATTTTTCAATTTTAAAAAAATATATACCACAAGAAAGGGGTTGAATTGAATTATTTGAAACTGAATGGGATAGAATGATAAATAACTTTAAATTCAAGTTATATTATATTAAGTACCAACGTCCTTCTTATTTCTATATAGCGCGCACTACCCTATCAGTCTTATCGATAAAGGACAAATAGTTGGATATGGTGTATTTCATTGTCAGTACTTTAACACTGAACGTAACAATGTCTGGGCTGAATTATTTTCAGTTTTGGGATTAAATGAGTACAGATACATGATAAGGCTGTCCTGTCTTGAACAGTGCAATCATTTATTTTTGGCAGCACTTACAGGTTCTGCCGCTTTTAGATTATTTGTAAAGTATGTGAACAAAGTCACTCATTGTTGAATTGTGTATCTGTCGCATAATGAGCGATCCTAAACATGTCTAATTAATCATATAGACATATCTAGAGTACATACATACATTTGACAGATGGTCAAGTTGTGAGTTGATATCGTTGCTAGTTAGTTAGTGTTTGAAGCTCAAAGTAGAAACATGCAATTTTAGAATATATAATTATTATTAAGATGTTCGGGCGCTATGAGCGGCTCGAACATATAAGTTATGAACATTGATTTGAATCTGGATTTATAAGTTATGATATTAGATTTAGAACTTTATTAAGTATGTTTGTAAACAGTAACGATCACGGACCATTATTAAACGTCATATACCAACTTGTGTTGTTATAAACTTTATCCCAAGAATTAATGTTGGTGTTTGTGTACCAAACACATGATTCACACAACAGTGTGGCAAGTAACAATCCGTAGCATCCGCTACGCCACACTTGATTGATTTGGTGCTCGTGACCAAAGGACGAATCTTTGGAGTTGAAACAACGCAGAATATTGCTTTACAACACAGAAGTCATGAACTTAGGTTTAAACAACGCAGAAGGTGGATTGGAACAATACAGATATTTTCAACTTTGGTCAAACAACGCAGAAAGATGAACTATGGTTACAACAAAGCAAAAACTGGGGGAATGGAAAAACTATCTGGTACCAAGAACACAAGACCGGACAACGCTACATTAAGTAAGTCTGACAAATTATTTTTTGTAATCTTGGTTAGAAATGATAGCTTAAAATAGGATCTAAATAATTTGAAATGATTTTAGGAAGTCTATAAATTTAAAGTCTAGATTAATGCTTGATGATATTTTTCATGAAATTTTACTGTAGGTTAAAAACGCAATAAATAATCATTTACGTGTAAGGTTGAATTGTCGTATTTAAAATTTCGAATAAAATAGGAAATGCACATTAAACGAAGTTAACATGTTACATAAATGTTGGTTGTATACGAAATTTTAGCGTGAATCTTTTCATGATAAATTCTGGTAATATATAGATAAATGATACTTTTGTTGTATAAGGAGATTTAAGGGTCCTGCGATTAAGAGAAGGACTAAGAGATTTATGTTGCGATAAAGGTCGCATTATTAGAATAACGGTCTGTTTAGGCCAAGATTGCATAAGTATAAATGCAATAAGTTGTTGTAGATTACGGGATAAGCCCATGAGCAGAGAACTGTTGTCTGCTTTTTATTTGAAATTCAAAGTGTCTAGGGAGAGAATAGTCGATTCTTTCCATTATATTAACCAGTATTGATCGTGATTGAGGAGCGATTTGAAGTATACATTAGCGGTTAAAACTTTAATTTTGGAAGTATAAAATTTATTGCAAATGACTTATTATATGTAGCTAGATACGAGAGCATATTTTTTTAGAGAAATTTCGAGTTATTGTAGTGATTATATTGAAAATTAAAATATTATAGAAATTACGCGTTCAAGCAATCAAATTTTCTTAAGTAAACGGAAGTTAAAAGTAACGAGAGTCAGTGAAAATAAAGTACAGTAATAATAGGCATATTCACTTGCGGAAAAAGCTAACTCAAAAAAAAATGTAAAATGAAATGAAAAATTGACGATTTTGTGTTAAAGTAATTTAAATTTGCCAAGCACAGATGCAGTAGATAAGGGTTTGAGATTGGTTTATTTTCAAAGGTCTGAATTTTTCAGTGAAATGACAAATTTAGGAGACCCTTATAAGAAGGTCGTATTGTAAATAGTTTTTAGAGATTTAATGAGAGATATTGTAAGGTCGAAGAAGACCAGTGCTTCATAGAAGGGATAATCTATGCAGCGATTATTGTAAGACTGTGAAATACAGTAAAGGTGGTGAGTAGCCACATGTTGTCACAATTTATAGAAATGTGACGTTTTAATAGGTGTCAATAAAAAGTGAATTGAGATTTTTTTATGAAAATGTAAGACTAAGACTGTAAATCATTTTTATTCTCTATGACATGAATTCAGTTGCTTGGTAAATAATTGAAATAATGCATAAGTTGTTAAACTAGTATATTAAAGATGAAAAAGGATAAAACCAAATATTAAGAAACAACGTTACATAAATTAATACATGTCCATGATTGTATCGAGTACAGGTAAATACAGGTAGCTTATTATGCCTAAAGGAAAATTATATAAATTAGGAAGTGTTCAGGAAATGCAATTCAAATACATGTACTATATCAAATACATGTACTATTTTATAGGTAGACTTGACATCAGGAAGTTACTCACTTGTATAAGTATTACAAATTAGGTTGAGTACGTTATTAAGTTGTTTTATGTTGACATCTCATTGACAGTTTAATATCGCAATCCATGGGCATGCTTGAACTTGGGTACAGTTTGTGATTAATTAGTAAACCAAAAATGCAGACTATGTATGACATATTTATAAACATTTATGCTTATGAAATTCGTTCATAAAATGGTAGACAGCTGTAGGGCATAATTAATAAAAGTTGACAGTTTACAAGTACAAATAAATTTACACCAATATTACCGGTTCGAAAATGATGTTAACAATTATAAAAAAATTGTGTATTCTGTTAAGACATAATTCAGAGCTATCACACTAATCACATTACAAGAAATTATTGTTGTCAGTCAGAAAGTAGCAGTTACTTACACAATGAAGATGACAAGATCATGACAATTACAGTAACATGAACAACTATATTAGAAGATTTTGATGTTTACTACAGAACAAGTGAAGTCTTACTTGTGATGATGTGTGATTTTGTTCTGTTTTGATAAGAACTACAAACATTTATTAATTGCAAGTCTTATACATAATGTGAATATTTTAGAAGTGACAATAACAAGTTTTTAATTAACATTTAAGTAAATACCATATACAATTGTGCATTATTGTTTACATATAGGCATGATTTGTTGAATGTTATTTTTTTCAGAAGAAAGAACTGATACTGTTGATTGTTTATCATAATGAAAATTGTATCATTTGTCTTTCACAGATTGTTCAGTATTCAATGCAATGTCTATCTTAAACTTTAATTTTGCATAAACATTAAAATGATTATGTAAAATTTTAAAAAGCAAATGAGGTATTGTCGCATAATGAGCGATCCTAAACATGTCTAATTAATCATATAGACATATCTAGAGTACATACATACATTTGACAGATGGTCAAGTTGTGAGTTGATATCGTTGCTAGTTAGTTAGTGTTTGAAGCTCAAAGTAGAAACATGCAATTTTAGAATATATAATTATTATTAAGATGTTCGGGCGCTATGAGCGGCTCGAACATATAAGTTATGAACATTGATTTGAATCTGGATTTATAAGTTATGATATTAGATTTAGAACTTTATTAAGTATGTTTGTAAACAGTAACGATCACGGACCATTATTAAACGTCATATACCAACTTGTGTTGTTATAAACTTTATCCCAAGAATTAATGTTGGTGTTTGTGTACCAAACACATGATTCACACAACAGTGTGGCAAGTAACAATCCGTAGCATCCGCTACGCCACATATCTATGTTTTGTTTATATTTACATGCTCATATATATAACATGATTTATGTTTTCTGTTCTTTATGTTCTTTTTGTCTATAACTATGAACATGTGCTTGTTTAATTTTGTTTATTTACTCATACATTGTCTGTAAATATGTAACTTATGTAACTCTCCAAAACTGGAGGTAATAAAAGTATATATTTTTTTTGAGATTGTGACATCAGCAATATTTAAATAGTTGCTTGACCAGTAAGTTCAAGTATAAGACTACAAGATTAATGTTAGTTATAAAATAGTTGCTTGACCAGTAAGTTCAAGTATAAGACTACAAGATTGATGTTAGTTATAAAATAGTTGCTTGACCAGTAAGTTCAAGTATAAGACTACAAGATTAATGTTAGTTATAAAATAGTTGCTTGACCAGTAAGTTCAAGTATAAGACTACAAGATTGATGTTAGTTATAAAATAGTTGCTTGACCAGTAAGTTCAAGTATAAGACTACAAGATTAATGTTAGTTATAAAATAGTTGCTTGACAAGTAAGTTCAAGTATAAGACTACAAGATTAATGTTAGTTATAAAATAGTTGCTTGACAAGTAAGTTCAAGTATAAGACTACAAGATTAATGTTAGTTATAAAATAGTTGCTTGACCAGTAAGTTCAAGTATAAGACTACAAGATTGATGTTAGTTATAAAATAGTTGCTTGACCAGTAAGTTCAAGTATAAGACTACAAGATTAATGTTAGTTATAAAATAGTTGCTTGACAAGTAAGTTCAAGTATAAGACTACAAGATTAATGTTAGTTATAAAATAGTTGCTCGACCAGTAAGATCAAGTATAAGACTACAAGATTAATGTTAGTTATAAAATAGTTGCTTGACAAGTAAGTTCAAGTATAAGACTACAAGATTGATGTTAGTTATAAAATAGTTGCTTGACAAGTAAGTTCAAGTATAAGACTACAAGATTAATGTTAGTTATAAAATAGTTGCTTGACAAGTAAGTTCAAGTATAAGACTACAAGATTAATGTTAGTTATAAAATAGTTGCTCGACCAGTAAGATCAAGTATAAGACTACAAGATTAATGTTAGTTATAAAATAGTTGCTTGACAAGTAAGTTCAAGTATAAGACTACAAGATTAATGTTAGTTATAAAATAGTTGCTCGACCAGTAAGTTCAAGTATAAGACTACAAGTTTGATGTTAGTTATAAAATAGTTGCTTGACCAGTAAGTTCAAGTATAAGACTACAAGATTGATGTTAGTTATAAAATAGTTGCTTGACAAGTAACTTCAAGTATAAGACTACAAGATTAATGTTAGTTATAAAATAGTTGCTTGACCAGTAAGTTCAAGTATAAGACTACAAGATTGATGTTAGTTATAAAATAGTTGCTTGACCAGTAAGTTCAAGTATAAGACTACAAGATTGATGTTAGTTATACTACTTTATTGCAGCTCGACTGTGAAACAAGTTCTTTCTAGTCCGCTTTTTGATGAGATTCCAACCTATACAGGGCTGGCTATCCAATGATAACAATCCAACGTCATAACAGTAAACTGCTGGGCCACGCCCACTTCTACAGATTGATGTCACATTTACATTGGAATGTGATCTATGTTATAACTAGATTATCTCCAATGCTTGTTCAAGGTTTAATCATCCTTTTTTACTGGGTTTAATGCTGTGTCACTAGATCATTTTACAGCGCCCAGCCCACCTAACCTAGCTTTCTTGGACTCATGTCTATAACCAGTACTCACCTACCCTTCCACAAGACCGGAAACTTCTCCATATTATCTTATCAATGGAGGATAATTAACATTAATGTCAAATTTTCAAGGAAGAGTATAACCTCTCTGTTTGGGATTCGAACCTGTACCCCCTTTGGGACACAAGATTCCATATCCCAGCACGCTACCACTGCGCTATCGACCTGTTTAATAATCCAATTTGAAATGGGTCAATACTTATTTTCTCAAAACTGAGACAAATCAGTTAGGCTAGATTGTAGTGTTTTAAATTCCATAATGATAAAATTTTCTTCAACTGTCAGTGGTGGATACATTATAGTCCAGTCAATTAAACATTTGACCTAGAACTAATTGCAACACAAGCTAAACCGCGACAAAAATGAAGTATCATGTACCTTAAACAACATACTAAAAATCTAGAAAAATCTGATCACGGGAAATATGCGAAATTCATCGATATATTTTGTGGTATTATTAGTAACTATGATGGCAGCGAGCGCCAACCATACGTTTCATTTGTGACGTCATTATGCGAGCGTCCGCATGACTAAATTCAATAACTATGTCAACTGTATTAGATAAACCTTTATCTGTTTAGCGAATGTAAGTTTGTATCCCATCAACATGTTCTCCTTCAAATATACAGTGCATTTAGTCAAAAACAATGAGTTGTACTTCACAAAACGTGTTTGAAACCATATGATCACATTCGCCAAATAACCTTGACCTTCAATGTGACTGTCAAAACGAAAAAACAACAATTTCAGTGCAAAAGCATAGTTCCATACATATATGAATATAAAAATATGAAGTAATGTGTTCTAGAATGAAGAATTATGTAATATTATTTACCTTTTTACACACTTAAACTTATTGAAAATAATGCGTCGCGACTATGTAATATTTACACTACGGAAGCATGTTCACGCCATTAAACCCACTACGTTGTATAAAAGGTGATAATGTAAAACTTGTCTTTTACGTGCAAATATATAAATTACTTTTCTGAGTAATTTAATGTCTTAACTTTCAAATTTAATCAAAGTTTAGAAATTCCAAGTATTAAATTATAATGTCAGCAAGGTTTATTTATTCATAGCCTTATAATAGTTATAAACAAAAGAAATGTTAATTAAACACGTGATTGAAGTTTTATGACAAAACCTATTTATTTGAGTCTAATTTTCAATATCATACCTATATGTGAATGATGTGTGGCATAGTAGCTATAACAGATGTACTAGTCGGCGGACTATTACTCGAACCAACTGCATAGACCCAAAACGACATTATAAACATAAATGGTGATATGGCTATGCCCTTATGAAAAAAAAAAACACTTTATTTTTCTGAAAAAAAACTCGTTTTCAGAAATATAGGTCGGTAATCTGGAAAGAAATGAAAACAAATTCGACCAATTAGGCCACATTAATATTTCACTGACACTGACCCCAGTTTCAGCAGGCTATAGCGCGGCATTGGTCAAAGAACTCTGTATAGGCCTATATGCTAAAGTGATAATGCATTTGGAATAATATTCATTTAATATGCTTATACATTGTATTTATAACATATTGACTCGAATCCTAGTTTCGGCTGGCTATAACCCGACACATGGGAGGAAAAAAATGTTGAATATATGGAAAAGATGTTATAGTTATATATTTACTAACATTGTCGGTATTCGCAGAAAATTCGTTTTTGGCGATATGTTCGTTCGAATATGTCAATAATTGATATTTCTTTATTAAAATGACTTGAACCTCAGTTACGACAAGTAATTGTAACCAATGCATAGGTCTAAAAGGCTAACAAGATACAAATTTTTCCGATCAAAAATGTCTTTTTTGGAAAATTATTCGTTCATTTATGTAAATTTTTTATCAAAATGAGATGAATCACAGTTTCGACTGGCTATAGCGCGGGCCAAGGGAATTGAATCGAACAAAAGCTTCGGAAGCTGAATATACAAAAATGACATAATTGTTATACCTTCACCGAAAAATTTCAAACAATTTTGCGAATATTTCTGTCACATTGGCTCTAACCCAAGTTTCGGCTGGCTTCAAGGGCGTAAATGTACAATTAATAACCGTAATACATGTATACAAAAAGTGTGCAATTCAACTTTATAGGTCGTAATCAGGGAAAACTTATTTTTGAAGAGATGTTCGTCCATCAAATTGACATGATCTTAGTTTAAACATGACATAGCTCAGCATAAGGGCATCGACCCATGAAGCTGAATACACAAAACTATGTTATAGATGTGCCTTTACAGAGATGTAGGCTTGTATCTTAAGAAAGCTCATTTTTCTGAGAAATAGTCGTCAAAACATGCCAATATTTGATTATATTACGAGGACTAAAACCCCAATCACTGTGTAACATAATATAACATAGTCCATATATTATCTACTTAGTTTATTCCTTCTACTAAACATATAGGTTACAGCACCCAACACCCAGCCAGGTATTTCCCCACTCAGTGTTGCACACAGCTGAGAGCCCAGGGACAACCTTCCTCTCTGGCTGGTCAAACCAAACTCTCCAACTATCCACCTTGATAGTTGTAATATTGACCTGTCTCAACTTAACCATTGAGAATTAATAAGGGTGGACTATGTGTACTTGGTTAGTGATATAATATTATATCACACACTGCTGGCTACAGTCCGTCCCTAGGGCATAGACCTCATGAAGCTAAATATACTAAAATGATACAATAGTGAGGCGCTCTCCCATTATATTGGCCAGTTATCTACTCTGTCAAATAATTATTCTTCCAAATATACATATATGTATTACAAATCGGCCTAACCCTTAACTGGTCAATCATTTTATCGTGAATGGACCCCTGCCCCTATTCCAGGCAATGGCTTTTGCGTTTTGACTGGACTTAGTGAACGTCACTTAAGAAAAGTTAACTCCCAAAAATAACCTTTATGCGCGCCTCCTCGATCATAAGATGTCTCAGGGGGTCCCAAAGGGGGATATGCCCCCGTTTCTCGCTGGGATATTGAGTAGGCGTAGTGTCCCTCATCATCAGAAAAAAGATCGGGGTCCTTGGGTGAAAAAGAAATATCACAAAAAACCGATAGGTAAATGTTTTCAGTCTCTGTAAAGTACTGGCCATTTAGACCTAAATTTAGGTAATACAACATAATGAAATGCAAATTTTGGGTTAAAAAAGAGCATAAATTACATTTTGCCCCTTTTTGATTGCCCCAGCGTTGCCATGGTAACTGGGATCAGGGTTCAAATCACTTATTCTAGAAGAAAATCACTAAGGGAATAACCTTGTCAAGTTGCATACATGTCAGTCAATAAGAAACTAAATAAGAGCATCGTAAAGTAGCCCTAGCGCGTTAAGGTGAAAATGGTCAATTTTCGACCATGTCGCAACCAATTAATGGATAAATTCCAGTTTGGACTTACTTTATGTCGGACCAAGGGCGTAGACCCGATAACCTGAATATTTTCGACCATGTCGCAACCAATTAATGGATAAATTCCAGTTTGGACTTACTTTATGTCGGACCAAGGGCGTAGACCCGATAACCTGAATATACACGGTTTTTTTTGTAGTTATACGTGTAGGCACTTTCCAACGATATAAGATCGGGGAGATTTTTGGGGAGATTTTCGTCCACATACATGAATGTCTTATCAAATTGACGCGAATCCTAGTTCTGGCAGGCTTTAAGGCGTCGATCCATAAAGCTGTATACACTAAAATGATGATTTTGTTATGCCTTTACTGAAGATAGAAGTTGGTATTCAGGTAAATTTCATTTTATAGAAATGCTCGTCAAAACATGCCTAAATTTCGACTATACATGTATTTCTATGAAATGACTTGAACCCCAGCTACAGCTGGCAATAGCCCAGCCCTGGGGCGTAGACACAGTGAAACAGATAATACCAAAGTGATAAAACAATTAGTCACTTTCCGCGATAAAGGTCAGAATCCTGGGAAATAGTTTGGAGATACAATGTATATTGCACCAGATATGCTAATATGTATAATTTGACTCGAACTCCAGTTTCGACCCCTTACAGTACAGCACATGGGCGTTACCCCAAAAAACTGAATATACAAAAACGATGTTATAGTTATACTTAAAGATTGATGTATACGTTATATGTTTATTATTATATATTCTTGATATGTATATCTTGAAATTATAGCAAATTAATATATTTATTCACCAAATGCGAAATTTGTTGATTTTGTTTATGCATAAACCTGCTATTTATACTCGGGTTCCAATATGTGAAAAAATATGAATTTCCCGTGCCTAGATTTTTCTAGATTTTTTTGTCTGTATACTAGAGGTATAAAACCAGATGGCAGAAGTGGTTTTGTTTATGTTGCAATTAGTTCTAGGTTAGGCCCATTTTGACCGTAGATTGACCTATCTGTGACACCAAGCGTTGAAAGTAGTGATGACAATCGGTTGGAAAATCCACAATCGATTAATCGGAGGAATCGGTTGGGCTCAACCGACTGACTTTCCGATTATAATCGGTTGGAGGCCAAAATTTATATAGCTAAATTCTGGTCATTGTCTTACATAAACATGCAAAATATACATCTATTTCAATGATTTCAATGTTGTATACATTATTTATTATTTTCTTATCTTGCTTCTTAGCTTAAAGCCCCTTTACTAAACTGAACGCTGATAATTTTCAAGTATCATGCTTTTGCTTAAAACTTATGCAAACATTAAACTAATACATAAAACGCATCCCAGGCACAAAAATCTCAAGAATTTTCTCCAGAATTTATACTAATTCTATTTTGAAATTCGCGATTAAAACGAAAGTAAAGACTCAACGGAAAATCACGGAACTCGACGAACAAGGTCGGGATATCCCGTCGTGGCTAAAAATAACCACAACTTCAATTCGGAAGTAAACAAATTCCCTGCTTTGATAAATACACGTTTTGTACAGTGAATTTCATGCGAAAGCTAATTAAAATTCACGAAACTCATGTAAATAGTTTTATAAAAACATACATGAACATATTCTGACGAGAAAAAGAAACAAATGAATTAAGTCTTTAAATATACAGAAACGTTGGCTGATATGCCACGTTCAGATAGAGCGGGTGTAACGTGCACGGGTAAGACAAGACAACTACAAAATTTATGTAAACACCAACGTCATTCGCGTAATAGATTTTCACGGCAGTATCTACGTCGCGTGTAGTGAAAGGGTAACCGGGTACGCCAAATAATAAGTCGACAAATAATGAGGAAAACTTCTTGTTTGGCGTAAACTGTACCGCAGACTAATTCTAAAGTTTTTCTATCGTCACCGACGTCTATCTCTACCCTCGTATCATCGCGGCCATGGTATTAGGAGTTCAGTGATGAGTCGTGTTTCGACTTACGTAACTCCCTCAGACTTATAAGTGTCTTAAAACGGATTTCAGTCACAACTCGTTGTTTGCAGAGGTAATTTCGTGGACAAACCACATTGACTAGCTGTTATGCCATGTAAGTGTCGCTATATTCTGGCAACGTCAATACTTTTTCTAGCAGAATAAGAACGACAGACCTCACGTTGCACACGTCACCAAGGACTTTTTACAGGCTAATAACATAAATGTTTTCTCTTGATATTCTGATCATGAAAATTATGTACCTAGCTGAAATGAGGCGTTTCTTTATAGCATCAGTTTAGATATTTGCGAACTCAAAACTTACACGCACTGGTTTCTCGAGTTAATCACTGAAAAACGATTTGATATATCCAACACTTAACAAAGTCGTGTAATTTCTATCAAATACTTTTCAAGCAAATTGATTGGCTGAGAGAGTATCTCCGTAAACTAATTTGCATGTTATAAAAGTACCCCACTTTTATAAGAAACTGATATTTTGAAGAGCTTGATCCCTACAAGGGAACCCGCTTGAGAGAGTTATCATAATCCCAAGGCGGTTATATTCTATAGTATCTTAGATAGTATTACTTGTTTTTAGATTGATGATAAAGATTTTGTCTTCGTTTAGTGGCTTTAATATGAACAATATGGCACCAGTTCACTCATCTGAGTGGAAAAAAACAAACTGTATTTTACATGTCTTTAAGTTTATTTGTGTCAATGGTTAGTTGGGCTACCGGGTAGCAATTTTCACTAGCTCGAATCGAAATTCACTAGCCTAAGGCATTTTACTGAGAAATGTACGTCCTTTACAATGTATATCTTATTTTTGTACAGCTAGGCATCAAACAAAATAACTAATCTGGTTTTTTATATTTCTGGGAAATGTCATTCAAAATAATCTAAGTCACATTATCTACTCTAGCTTTATGCAATTGTGTTCAAAGTAACCAGCAATTTATGATATAATGAAATCAAATGATAGGGCATTACATAATTCACAAATGAGGAGGCTACCAGTATTTCAGGGTCTGAGCCACCAACGATCCGTTCTGATCAATTAAATCAAATAACATATTTTCAATTTTGAACTAAACAGTTATTGTAAATTCGTTTAAATAGACTCATTTTCCAACATTGAAAAAAAATGGAAAAAAATCCAAAACGTGCCGAGTACGAAAATTATTGGGGACGAATGTTTTACATTTACTCTGACGTTTTTAATACTTCAAATTACTGTTGTATGATTTCAATCATTACATCATTATTGAGAAATCATCGTGAAATGAACAGCTTTCAATCTCTATGCTTTATGGCAGTTAGTTTAGCTCCGTGAAAAATTCGTTTATGACAAATGACCTTGACCAAAAGTAAAGCTTTATTATTTAGAAGCGGTAAGACAAAAGAGTTTGCTGGTCAACATTAAATTTTTCATCTGTAATTTGATTACGAATAGGAACTATGAATGTGTAAAAATATAATTACGAAAAAGTCTCAGATAAAAGTTAACGTAAAAGTGCGTTCAAGTACACCTTTTTCGGATACAAACATGATTCGGATACGTAAAGAGGACTTGCCCGATCGGGCTACTGACTAAAATTTTCGCTCGCTCGTCGGCGAAATCACTCGTCTCGGGCGTCGGGCACGTGGGTTACGTCGAAGAAAAGTTGTTCTTGAACACATTTTCTGCCGAATCCGCCATTATAGCGCGCACACAAAAGTGAATTATCTCCCTTTGGTACGGGCTAGTTTTCCGCGACGTCGCCGTCCTCAGAAATCGTAATCGATTAATCGTCGCTGAAATTTTTCTAACCGATTTCGGCGACGTCGGCGATAATCGGAACATCACTAGTTGAAAGGAACACAATTTTACTCTGGTATTGGATAGGTCAATACAAAATCAGCCTGGCTGCAGCCAAATCAAAGACATCATTTACACATGTATATATTGGGGGTTTAGTAGAAAACAGTTGTAACTCAATATAAGTAAAGACTGAGTTACGACTGTTTTGTACTAAACCTGCAATATAGTGTGTTTGGTTCAGGACCGTACTTTAAGGTAATATGCAATGACTAGTTCCATCAGCATAACCAGGGCCATTTTCCTTATATAACAAGAACCATTCATAATTTATACCCCCTTTAACGTCTGACATTACATCAAAATCATGCAGTTTTCCCCAAATTTTATGTTTACTATGAGTTTTTCTTTCCCTATCATAGAAATAGCAATAGAACTTAGCCAAATGTTCTACATAAAGAACAGCCCCTTCCCCAAATAGTAAAATACTGAAAGAAGCCCTGACATGAATATTAACAAGAAACCTTAATCGGTTATTTCCCCTTGTATACTCTTCAAATAGGTAGGTCCTATTAGTTGGATTACTCGGATTTTACCCTTACTTTTCAATGTCAATTTGCCAAAATTAATCTTAAATAACTTTTTTTGTAAATCATTTAATTTGTTCGAAATTTAAGCCAAGTATTTTTAGAGAAAACAAGCAAATTCGTTGAATTTATATCCCCCGCCGAGTACTTGTTTTTACTAACACAACAACTGGAGACATAAGGCTTTATTAAATAATATATCTATCATGGCATAAACAGTAAAATTCAAAAGCCTGAAGGGCCATAATGGCTACAACTATCAACACAATCTCTGTTGCGACAAGAATATGTCTATTTTGTAGCTATGTTACCAGTATAGAATCCATAAAACCATAACAGGAACAATACATAACTCCATGCTAAATAAAATTATCAGGACATGCCAATGAGATGCAAATTTATTTTCTGTATTGATGGTTGTCATAAAATCTTGTTGAAATCAATCCAGCTGTTGCAAAGAAATAGCAATATTTCTCTATATGAACACTGCACAATTAATCAAGGGCAATAACTCTGTGCTGAATGGTCTGACTGGAACAAGGCGACGATATGCGCGTCTCCTCTAGATATTGATGATTCCCATAAAGTTTCGTTGAATATCAGCCATTAGTTGCAGAGAAGTAGTGCGGAAACGATTTTTACTCCATATGCATAACTAATCAAGGGCCATAACTCTGAGTTTAAGTGTCTGACGGGAACAAGCTGACGATATGCCCATCTACTCTTGGTATTGAAGGTTGCCATAAAGTTTCTTTGAATTCCAGCCATTAGTTGCAGAGAACTAGTGTGGAAACAACTTCTACTCTATATGCATACTACACAACTAATCAAGGGCCATAACTCTGAGTTAATAGGTCTGACCGGAACAAGCTGACGATATGTGCATCTCCTCTTGGTATTGAAGGTTCCCATAAAGTTTCGTTGAATTCCAGCCATTAGTTGGCGAGAAGTAGAGCGGAAACGATTTTAATCTATATGCATACTACATATCTAATCAAGGGCCATAACTCCGAGTTAAAGGGTCTGATCCAAAAAAAGCTGACCACATGCGCATCTCCTCTTGATATTGATGATTCCCATTAAGTTTCGTTGAATTCCAGCCAGTAGTTGCAGAGAACTACTCCGGAAACGACTTTTACTCTATATGCATACTACATAACTAATCAAGGGCCATAACTCTGAGTTAAAGGGTCTGATCCGAAAAAAGCTGACCACATGCGCATCTCCTCTTGATATTGATGATTCCCATTAAGTTTCGTTGAATTCCAGCCAGTAGTTGCAGAGAACTACTCCGGAAACGAAATTCGGAGGGGGGTAT
The DNA here is from genome assembly GCA_025267735.1 of Mactra quadrangularis. Taxonomy (NCBI): domain Eukaryota; kingdom Metazoa; phylum Mollusca; class Bivalvia; order Venerida; family Mactridae; genus Mactra; species Mactra quadrangularis. Next base: position 43,872,455 of record CM046298.1, on the reverse strand, counting down.
AATAAACTATGGGAATTGATTAATGATGATTGAAGACAACTTAATGTAAACAATGTTAACATTTTATTTAAAACTGTGATGAAATAACACGAGCATATATAAAAACTATTATTTACATTATCTACAATTTTCATATAATGAAAACATCCACATTTCTACAAACTGAACATTTGAGGTATCTAAATCTGGAAATGAATGAAATTACCGAGTCCATGAACAAATACTAGTTAATATTTGATATTTATTGGATCAAGCACATTCTCATTGGCCCACTGGTTACCAGCTATTAATGATATAGTCACATCATTGATACACGAGTACTGTTACAGATTTACTTAAAACACATTAATATCAATAATTCAATAATTGACTCTTTTAAAACTTACACGCAAATAGAACTTCGAAATTTAAAAATTATATTTCTTTGTAAGTGTAGTACTTATATTACTTAGCATTTTAACTGCAAGTCTAAAAATTCTGTATTCATGAATAAAAAATACAAAAAACATACCACCCCCACTTACTTTATTATTACTTTATAAAGCAAAAATTTCTTTATTTATTTTATACTCAAAATATAAAGATTTAAAACCAGAAATTTTGTAGAAATGGAAAAGGATTCTCATGTGATTTGAAGTAATTTTACAAAGAATAAAAATCAGACAATAGTCAATAAAATTCGAATGACTGCTGAAACAAACACAGCAAGACATTTCAAGTTTATAGGAATAAAATGATAATATTAAAACATAAAAATGTAATAAAAACTGAAATTATTAAAATAAAAAACAAATTAAGAAAGTTGAGTAAAACAAACAAATCAGAATGTAATATTTACATTGATACAAGAAATTTGCTAAATACTTAAAACATTTAAATAGTAAATGCAAAAACACTAAGAAACAATGAAATTAAGAAAAGTAAAAAATATTTTTCTGTATTGTCTAATACTCTCGGAATAATCCTGATAACAAGTAAATTCTGTAAAATCAGAAATCATTTTGTAAAATGAACATTATAGATCTAACTCCAAAACCAGTGAATAAATGTAAAGAAAATTGAACAGTCTGTAATAAATTCAATGAACATTCTTAAACATGTATAATATATACAATACAAAGTATAATTTTATACTATAAAATAATTTAACTTTTGTACGATTGAATAATTATACAAGTAGAATATTTGCAATTCAGTATGTTGGCCGACTACCGTAATTTATAATTAAATTGAATATAAAATTTCATGCATACACATGTACAATTAGAAAGGATTATGCTATTCGTCATAAATACAGGCAAAAAAGAATATATATATTAATGTCATACTTGCTTACTAGAATTTAGGCAAATAAATTGAAATAATGAAAATATGCATCAATAATTTTCACTAGAATTTAGGCAAATAAATTGAAATAATGAAAATATGCATCAATAATTTTTTAAGTACACCTACTAGCAATATAATAAAAGATCTTGTTAACAACCATCTCATTCAATGATATTATGAGCTGGCAATGTTTTTTCCCCTTAAATTAGGGAACATGACCCATACCCCTAGCATTGGGAATTTTATCAGCATTATGGTTCAAATTGGGATGAAATGTCAAGCAAATTCAATAACAAAAGCAAATTGAACAAAGTCTTTAGATTCATTTTCCATTAAGTTAGTTAGATAATTAAACAGAAAGATTACTGGGATGTATAATTTTAAGCTGAAACATACTTAAAGCTGGGGGGTCAAAAAAAATGTTTAAGTTAAATTGGGAATCAGATAGAAATTTGGGAAAAACAGTTATGATTTTAAATTAAGAATATAGCCTATAAACGGCTATAAAATTGACCAAAAATAAACACTGGCTGGGTACAATAACTTCAACAGCAACAATACGTTGTTTGAAGACGTGTAGAGATATATTTACGATGTTCACTCTTGTTACAGCCTTTCTAAATCTATTATTATAAATGGAAGGTGAAAGTTTTTTTCTCCAGTTTTGGCCTAAAAAGGTCCCAGCGGGTCCGAATGTAAGTTTCCTCAGCGTTTAAGGTGGACCTTAGCCCTAAAAACCTGTTTTAAGGGGGTCAGACCGCCATGAAGGCAATAGTGCAGAATTTTCATATTTGGGACCCCTGAAACGCAAAATTGAGGCCCCCGCTATCCGCACGGCTTTAGGACCCCGGTTACGCGCTTTACCTTGACCTACTTGACCCCCCGAACAGTCCCCATCATATTTGGGGCAGTTTCATGACGCTAAATTTTTTCGCTTTTCACAAAAAATTCTACCAAAATAACATTCATACATCAATTTCATATAATTAGGCTAATTACAGAGCTTTTTTCAGTACTTGGGGAAGGGGCCGGGGCCTTTTTATATATAGAACATTTGGGGAAATTTTATCGCAATTTCATAGAAAAGGGAACAAAATATCCAAGGTAAACTCCAATTTTGGGGAAAACTGCATGATTTTAAAGAAATTTCAAGAGGGGAAGGCGCCTGTTAACGGCCCCCTGTTACATAAGGAAAAAAAGGCCTGAATTAGCAGTTCTAAGTCGGTTTGATAATAAGCATAACTATGATATGATATTCAAAAGGTATAGAATATTCTACACAATTCTATAATATTTGGAATTGATAAGCCAAAATGTGAGCGTATTATTTATGTTTCTTGCTTTTGACTTACAAAGATTTTTTTTATAAGAATTTTTGTGATAAGCATCACAGATCTTGCTACCAACAGAAAACAGTAAAATAGCCAAAGTTAATCTCTGTGTCCCAGAAAATATTACAGATAGCAAAATTTTGGAAAAAGGTCAATTAGGGGCTTTTGTCAGTTATCTTTCCCTGATAAAATCTGAAGCAGTCCAATTAGAAAGTAGGTCTATACAGTTGGAATCCTCTGATTTTATCAATATCATTGAAGTTTTATGTAAGGATAACAATATTTTTTCTTATATCTTTCTTATTAATGAAAATATTATCAGAAGTGATCATGGAATTTAGCTGGATCTTGACTCTAAAAATACTTAGTTTGAATTTCAAACAAATTAATTGATTTACAAAAGTTATTTAAGATTAATTTTGGCAAATTGACATCGAAACGTAAGGGTAAAATCGGAGTAATCCAACTAATTAGACTGTATACAAGGGGAAATAACTGACTAAGGTCCCTTATTTTCATGTTTTTCAAAAATTTTGTCAAATTGAAGAATCTGCCTCAATTATCGGCAAAAATAAACACAGAAGACATGTTCAAATGTCTGCTCGGTTATTTAGCATTGGACTCTACATAAATAAAAAAGGTAAATTCTATAGTAATTTTCTTCTTTAGGTTTACAATACTGATAGTTGTTAAAAGATCTTATGAAATACAACTTGCCAAGAGGTTACAATCAGTCTTCACGAATGAATTTTCGAAGGGCAAGACATTCGGTCTGGTAAACACCAAAATTTTACCAGACCGAAAAAACTTTTACCGGACCAAAGGCTTACCAATCATATTTTGTTTTTATATGTTATTTTAGAGTCTAAAATAACATATAAAAATTAGACTGTACTGCTCATGTTTCTACCTCATAAATGATATTATTATATAATAAACATTGAATAAAGAATTACTTGACTTACTTGCAACTGCAAGTTTTGTGTTCGATTATGCATTTTTAGTAATATTGCTATTGAAATTTCCACCAGACAGTCGGTCTTGTGATTCGTATATTTTAACCGGACCATCAGTGTTTTAGGCGGACTCGGTCTTCGGTCTGGTGGCTAAATTCGAAGACTGGTTACAATTACGGCAAAATTTAACATTTTATTAATATTGAATTGTAAAGAGTTCATAGGCAAAAAATTTATAATTTGCATCAACTTTAATTAATATGTATTCAATATTTGTAAAAGCTAATATATTTCTCACAGAAAGTCTAATTAATTATAAAAAATCATTAAATTTTATTTAGCTTTCAGTGGCACATACATTATGTTTTGGCGATTTCGATTGCTCAGAGTATAGACATATAGTAGAGTATTTAAATCAATAGGGTGAATGTGCCACTGACGGTTGAATAAAATTTAACAATGTGAGATAAGCATAAAATATCAACAAATTTATCAGTCATAATAAAACCAATATTTATAAATAAATGTATAAAAATTATTCAACAGCATGTAACACGATGTATATTGTTAATTGTCATGTATGATGTAACTTATTATACATTGTGAATATACTTATATACATAGCAACTATTTGATATAGAATTATTTTTTTCACATAAAGTAATAATCAATAAAAACATAAAACATAAACGCTTCAAATTTAAGACTATAATAACGCAGGAGCTGAAAGTTTAAAATCAAAATATCAAAAATGCCTTCTAAAATTAATCTTTTTCATTGCCAATAATGGAGAATTGCTTTTTTAAAGAATGGAATACCGTTCATATTTTAACATAAATTTTCATGCTCCTGAGGTCAAATACTGGTAATAAAATATGAATACATAGCACATATATATATATAGTCACTAAGTCAGTTAAAAGAATTAAAACAAGCACATAATTACAGCACTTCAGTAAATGTTCCCTGCCACATGTCCCTGCAAATCACCAAGTACTGGTATATGTTTCCATGGAGGAAAGTTCATAAATTTAAAAAAAAAATGAAATTCGTAAAAATCAAAATTTCAACACTTTAGACTAAGGAAAGCAAACGTTTTTAAGGTCCCAAAAACTGTTGAACTTTAGTACCAGTTATGAAAACTTCCTTCCTGAACACTGGGCATCATTCAAGGTGTGTAGCGATGTGACAAAATTTATCAAAATTTTTGTCATGTTATTTGTTCACAACAGATTCCTCTTAGGGGTTTGATCGAATGTAGTCGTAAGTTTCAAAAAGTATCCATGAGTTGAAATACATATCAACCACAAGGGTAGGATAACCATGCCCATGGCAATACTTAGCATCAGTAATGAATTAATCGGTCGCTTAGAATATCTTGAAATTCTTGATCACATTAGTCCAAGAGACATTTCAATCCAACACCATTAGGATGATTAGTGTTTTTAGGGCAATATCTTATTGTATGAGCGTTGTCACCAACAGCCCCACAAATAGGACACGAGTATCTTCGTAACACAGGGCAGGTAACACGTCCAGAGTTATCCTTGAGGACATGACTTCGATACACACTGGGCTCTTCCTCATTGTTTTTACAAAACACACATACTTTCACTTTGGCATTCAACTTGTTCTTACTAGAGCGACCTCGTCTGGTCAACACCGACTCCGGATCCTGGTTGCTGGTCCCACTTCCAATAGGATAGTGAGGTATGTACTCAGTCCTGGTACCAAATTGTCTCATCTTTGTTTGAAGTTGATCAACTTCGTCCATTTCGACAGTCACTCCATTTCTGTCAAAATCATCCAACACCGAAGTGTAATAACTATCATTGCAAGAAACGTCCAAATTTGTTAAACTTGTCAATTTATCATACAAGTCCTTGCTAGATAAATAATCACAGAGCCTTAGTTTATCACATAACATGGGATTGTAAGCCATGATGATAAAATAGCAATAAAAATTAGATAAAATCCAGGTTAAAACAATGACGTGTTTGTCTGTAAATTAAAAATTTCTAAATGTACATCGATTATTTCGTTACACAAAATTGAAAGCTTACAATCAATTGGCGCGTGCAGCATTGAATGGTGATTGGTCAATTAGTCATGATGTAAATAAATTCATTGGATAGAAATTAGCTCCGCCCACTTGTGCTTTTTCACGACCTCGTAGACAAATTGCCGACACAGAGAATAGTAATCGTTTGATGTAATGCCGAAATGCTGAGGCACCATTGGGGGTAATTTTGTCAACATCCTGCTTATCCCAAAAGTGGACCAAATGAAATATACATGTAGATATAAGTTTTATTGACAATACATTTTACGATGTGTTCATCAATTCACAAAATAGCAGCTGCCCGGCTAGCTCAGTTGGTAGCACGCAAGTCGCTGATCGAGGGACCGAGGGTTCGATGGTCGAGCGGGGCATAGTTTTTGTAGCTTGGTCATGATTTTTTTTCTACGGCCATTCTCCTTCCTACCAATGATTTTTAATTTTATTGGACAGTTGTCAGTCACTGACGAAAGTATGCGCTAAGTAGTTGGTTGACAGCTAAATCCAAATTGAGCCTTTCCAGGAGGAATGAGCAGGTTGACTGGCCACCGTTATATGACCTATACCGTAAGTTGCTTCGGCGTTTAACCCAAAAAAAAAACACAAATTAGCATTCGATGGCAAGTTATTTCGAAGGATGTTTATTTTTTAAGGACCGCTGGATCCAACATCTCCAAACGCAACATTAATAATTTAGTAATAATGATAACACATTGTCCGTTGAAAATCCTTTGACTTTACATTGCTGAACCCAAAAAATAAAAAAGTCTACCTGGGCTACCAACCGATCCTATTTGGCTTTTTGGGGGGGGGGTGAATCCAGAAACACAACTCTTTTACAAGGTCTTATTATAAGAAATATATATCGAAAATGTAATCATGTAAAACTTTGTTACACGCTCATTGGTCATTTTCAAGGGCTAACTTCCGAGTTTTGATGCAAGAAAAGTGTGAGAAAAAATGCACATTAAAATTAAGATAAGATCTAAAACTAACACTGGACATACCAACCCTGTAAATATTAGAGATTTATTTATTATGAATTATCATTAGTAATGGTTATAGAGGTCGGCGGGAGAATAGCCGTAGAAAATGCTTCATGATAAAATCCCACGATGGTATGTAGTCTCATCCGAAATGGAACCAACGGCGCTAACTGTGCTGGTCACTAATAGCTCTGACTTACATATTAGGTGTATAATCTTCTTACAAAGCATCATTCTCGTACCCAGAGTCTAATAGGAATTTCAATACTAGTATTGAGAATCCTACTAGACTCTGGGTACGAGAATGACAAAGCACGGTGTAGGGTGCGTGTTTTACAGTCGAACATTGTGTGGTAAATTCTTGAAATTGGATTTAATACGGCTATTTTTGTCGTTTGATTTCTTTCTAAACTGACTACTGAAGCAAGTGAAATCTTATTAGTAATTAATATTCAGCAGATTGGACCCAAGTAACTATCCACCTTATGTCAGTGTCACGCGACTCAAGCGGTCAAGCCATTTGTTTCACATACTGATGAATTCATTGAAGAATATATTCTCTAGCCGGGATTTGGAATATCGTGCCTGAGGGGGTGCGGGTTCGAATCCCACCCGGGAAGGTTATACCCTTCCATGAAAATTTGACAATAATGTCGATTTTCGTCCATTGATTAGATAATATGGAGAAGTTTCCGGCCTTGTGGAAGGGTGGGTGAGTACTGGTTATAGACAATGGTCCAGGAAAGCCAGGTTATGTGCGCTGGACACCGTAAAATGACCTAAATTGTGTTGACACGGCGTTAACTCCAATAAATAAATATTCTCTGTTTGATGCAGTGATATTCTAACTCAGTATTGAAAACTTTTCAAGAAGGACGAAAACTGAACTATGTTGTATTAAAACAAAACGTCGTTTTATTTCAGTTATAGAAAAACGCCACGTGGTTCTAAAATTTATTCAAAATAGTTATGGTTAAAGTTGTTTTTTATTTACAATCGTAGATCTATATTATCATAGTTATAATTATTTTAAAAATACAAAAAGATAAAACAGATGTGTATTACGCCGAGGATATGTTATATACATGCATACGACAGAATGTCATAGTCGAGAAAAAACATAAGCGTATTTGTTTGATATTTATATTTTCATGAAATAATTGTTTTAGTTCTCGAGAACAAAATAACATAATGCAGGGGCGGTTCAAGGATTTTTCTCTAGGGGGCGAACTTTTTGTAAGTGGGGGGCGAACTTTTTCTAAGGGTGTCCAAACTTTCGAACCACAACCACATTATACACTGTTTGCAGAATAACACAACATATTCATGATAAAAACTAAATAACCATTAAATCTAAGTAAAGCACCGAGAAAATTTTACACTTATGGACAGGTACATTTTGGAAATTCCATGGGGAGGTCCGGAACCCCTACCCCCCCCCCGCTAGATCCGCCTATGTAATGTGTTTGTGTAAACATAGAAATTAACCAAATCATTTCAGAGGTAGGGCATTTTTGAAAATAAAAGTTGTTTATTCATTTTAACAAAATTAGTGTAGCGGATAAACCACCACACTCTTAGTCAAGCATGTATTTAAATGTAGATCACTTTACAATTACACCAACCGGACACTTATAATTTATATTATAATAATATTGTAATCCTGAGCATTAGTGGTGGGACATCGGCTGAAAATCATAATCGATCATCAGTTGGAATCGGTTCATGTTGTCGATGCGATTCTTCCGATTATAATCGGTTCCTGATAAGTTTGTTTTTGCATGCATGTTTTACTGTGAATCCTTATAAAATTCATGTACTATGGATTAGGAAATATTTTGTCTTTAGTCAAATGTGTCAAAAACCTAATAAAAATTAAAAATCAAAGAAACTGATAAAAAAGTAATGATCGATTGCCTAGTTCCCTTGACTAGTATAGTAGCTGTATTTTTGGAACTTGAACTAGATATATCAGTGTCCAATTACCAGTCAGACACAAATGACATGTATTAAAACATTATTAATAACAGTTCAGATACATGAAAATATGTTATTGTCCTTAAATAGCCTATCCTCCTTTCTAACCGATGATCGATTATGATAAAGTTTAATCGATTATCAGAATCGGAAGCTTCCAACTAGTCGTTAATCGATTATTCCCGATCATCGGTACAACACTACTGAGCATCCCCTGTCGTGGATTAGTTCATTGTATTATTTACATTAACAGGGTTTTGTTTTTGTACAATGTTTGTTTATTTCATATAATATCTATTTATTAAGTTGCGCGGAATATGTTGAAGTGCATTCTCGTACCCGAAGTCTCAACACTAGCTTTTAGAATCCTACTAGACTCTGTGTACGAGAATGGTTGAAGTGGTGATAAATGTAGTTTAGCATGAACTTACGTATGAACACTTTGTTCCATTGGAGGTCCTCACGGTTCCGATTTGGCTCGGAACCGTGCCGTCGGGTTTAAGACATTTAAGACTGTTTGGTTTTTTGACTACTGCATTTTTACATCGTAAGATTTTTGAGAAAAAAAATATCAAATTATAGTACATCATTTTGAAATGTCTGGCCGTAATTTTATATCATTTATTATCCATAAGAGTATTTGAAATGAAAAATATGTCTGTTTTCTTTGCAGTCCAAAACCAGTGTTACTTATGATAATGGGGCATTAATCCGGTCAAGTTCAGTATGCACTATGCAGCATCGAATCATTCGGAACATTCTATAAATAACAGGTGATTATAAAGTACAAAACGCATTCGGAATTCTTCGTTGATTTTCGCAGTGGTGTTCTGAGTGTATCAAATTAGTCACATCAACAAAACTTAGCAGTACTTCATTATTACTCGCCATATAAATGATCGCATGGTATCTAACAAGTGTTAGGACCATATGACCCCACTTTGACCCCTGCAGGTGTTCCCAGATCAGAGAGAAATACAACAATTTATTCCACAAAATCAAGGCCACCGGCCCATAATACAACAAAACTAAGATACACAATTGTGTGGTTAGGCCGCAACAAGTTGATCATGTGTTTTGTGGATTTTTCTGGGAAAAATGGAGCGAGCAAGCGCAGAAATAAAATCTCAATTTAGTTGCTTTATAGAGCAGATTAGCCAAATTTTTATGAGCGAGCGAGGAAATAAAAAAGAATTTGTGTAAAAACCGTAAAAATTAAGGTGCGAGCGAATCCATAGAACTTATGATCAATTTGTTTAGGCCTTTTGTTGATTTGTAGAAATAAAGTGAGACATTATATAGAATAACTAAACTGACTATTAATTCTTCATCAAAAAAATTGTGTTATCTTCTAGTTGGCCATGCCAAATTGGAATTTTGTTAAGCGTCAACTCAAGTTTGACAAACCTAGGTAGCCTACCTATTCACAAAAACACACAAAACGAAATCACATGTCCATTCTATATAGAATTCACACAAATAAGTACTTGGTAGTACATGAATGTTTATGACATTAATGTGAGATTAAAGTATTTCTATAAAAAGTATATACAACATACACATGTACATTTTCATTAATCAAATGCATAGAAACAAGGAACTATCAGTATTTCCTGAGAAAAATCAGTTATCGAATCCCGGATCAACATAACTATTTAAGTAAAATTCTCTGATGCTAAATTAGTATTTCGTACATTTGAAAACCATATTAAATGGTAACAAAATATGATATTATTAATAAGATACATCATTTCAATCATTTTGTATGGAATTAAGTAATATAACAACAGTCTGTTGCAAAAAAATAAAATAAAATATTTCATGAAAGTGAGTAGTCATCTCCCCTTGTTATGAAACAGAAATATTTTAGTCATTTGGTAAATGGTATATAGTTTTGTACGAGTGCTTATGGCTTTTACATCTCGGTTCATGTAAAGCCAATGTTGGCGCTTTTCACAAAAAAAAACTTACGATAAAAATCTTCGTAAGTCAAAAGCAAGAAACATTAATGATATTGTCATTTATTTGGTCAATCAATTCCAATTGTGAATGAAATATGTAGAAAATTGTATATCATTTGAATATTATACCATACTTATGTTTTTTATCCATCTGCAAAAATAATAGTAAAAAAGAAATAGCTCTAGTTATGTCGTATTTCCACCAACAGTATTGTTTTATATATCAAAATGTTTCTGAAAGATACAAAGTGAAGCTGGTCAACAATTACGACAAAAATATTTAACATGACTTTGTCAAATTGATGCTGCATGAATAAAAATACCATAGATTGTATTAAAATTTTCTTACCACAAATTTAACATTATATCCTTTACAAAAACTAAGGCAAATAAAAAAACTAAAGTGAAAGACGAAACAGGGTCGTGAAAGCCCATTACACTTGTCTCTGTCAATATGTTTTTCATTTGCCTAAGTTTCGTTTTAACATTTATTGAGATTATAAATATTGAAGTACTATCATTGGAATAATGAACTATAATGTTCTGTAAATGATTTAATGTTAAATAAGTTTGTAAAAAAATCTAAGAATGTCTTTCAGTATTTTCATTTGTACTGCATCAATTTCGCTAATGCATCTTCTGCATGTTTTTTAAGGAATATTTTGATGCATAAAACACGGCTCTTGGTGAATTATGAAAGAGTTAGAGCATTTTTTATTTTTAATGCAAACAAAGACTTGAACCAAGGATTTCGAGAGTGTTTTCATAACAAATCATACACCCTGAAGAATGAATCAAGTCGTATAATAGAGACCACAATGGAAATAAGGGCTTACCCTTTTTGTGCTATCCCTGGTGTTGGTGTGCTTGTCATAGTAAATTACAACATGCTGTGATAAATGTTAATGTAATTATGCTACAGGTCGTATTCTAGGTCATGCGTGTTATTGTACTTTAAACAATGGACTTGCTCACTAAATAGGTGAATAAGCTAATGCATGAACAACATTTTACTGATTTAAACATACTACTTTGATATTTAACATTTATTTTAAAAAGTGTATATGCACACTATAAATCTTATATAATGACGTGTTTATAAAATAAGTGTAAACTGACTAAACTATAAATTTGTAAAAATATACCCCTAAATATTATTGTGTAATGAAACCGGCAATGTTTATATACGCAATGTTTACGTGGACGACCTGTATGTGTACACTATGCCAAATAAATATTATTATTATTATTATTATTATTGTTATTGTTATTGTTATTGTTATTGTTATTGTTATTGTTATTGTTATTATTATTGTTATTGTTATTGTTATTATTGTTATTATTATTATTATTATTATTATTATTATTATTATTATTATTATTATTATTATTATTATTATTATTATTATTATTATTATTATTATTATTATTATTATTATTATTATTATTATTATTATTGTTATTATTATTATTGTTATTATTGTTATTATTGTTATTATTATTATTATCATCGTCATCATCGTCATCATCATCATCATCATCATCATCATTATCATTATCATTATCATTATCATTATCATTATCATTATCATTATCATTATCATTATCATTATCATTATCATTATCATTATCATTATCATTATCATTATCATTATCATTATCATTATCATTATCATTATCATTATCATTATCATTATCATTGTCATTGTCATTGTCATTGTCATTATCATTATCATTATCATTATTACTATTTTTATTATTATTATTATTATTATTATTATTATTATTATTAGGTCCCGTGCAATATTATCTCGTGCTTATTATTCAGTGAGAACAAATGCAATTCAATGCATATTTCTGAAAAAAAAGACTATTTGACTCTTTCCTATTTCGGCAGTGGTAAAACAACAAGAAGTTTGTTGATCTAAAGATCACGTGCCTCTATATCCTTCGGAAGTGACACTATACACATTATTTCATTTGCATTCGGAACTCCTCTGTCATTCATGAAAGATCGAGGTGTTCCGAATGGTTTAATTGTATTCAACTGTTGGCGCCGCAAACATTAAACCTGCTGGTTTAAATACTTACTACAATATTTATGTACTCACAACCGATGAAAATAGACATCCAAATTTATGTACGGGGAATATTGAACAAATGTCGAGTATTTAAATCAGCGGGGTTAATTTATGCGCTACTGACAGTTGAATTATATAAACACTATACAACCACAGCCTAGTCTGGAGTTTACTCAAACATGTGGTTTTATAGCCGATAGCCGTTATGCTTAAACATTACGTATTAATGGCATGTCTTGGTATTATTCGGAAATGTCTAATGGATCATTACTCCCGGGACTAATCGGGATATCTCGACAAACTCTCGGCAAATGTTCGATTTTTCAGTCAGCAATCGTAAATACTCGGCATTTTCCGTAACCTGAAAATCTTTGTTTTCATTAAACAAACTCGATCGAGTTCAAAATGTTTAGTCAGCAGTTCTCCATTCTAGTACATCGAGAATCTTCTGGGAACGAGAATATTATTTATTTATTTATTTATTAAAGTCTGGTTTATATACAACAATTAATATAAAACATGATAGCCGTACAATAGCTACTCTTTGTAAAGAGTTATAAAAGACTAAAAATCAATAATAAAACATAATGATAAAAAAATCACATTAACCGAATATAACTATTGTTCAACAATCAATTACATACTGCATTTATGGTGATATAATAATAATAATAATAAATAGCTAACCAATGCTAATTGAGAATTAAACAAAGCTTTTAAAAACAAAATCTTAAAATTTGAAATCATATAATTTGGTGCGCTAATGTGAGAATGTGTTTCACAACGCTGTTACGAAAAATGACGGATATATCCGATGTTTTACAATTTGCTGAGCGATTTATCCATGCTCAAACTCCTCTTAGTGCTTACGTCACGCTTTGCTATATTGATTTACTGAAAGGAAATAACTGCTGTAAGGAGTTTGATCTAGGCTATCTAGGGTCTGGGAACCAATGATCGCTCCAAGATAAACACGGACCGTTAATAGATATATTACTGAAGGTGATATTCAAAATTTAAATTAACGATCGATTAATTGCTAATAAACGAACGTGTCATGCTAATTGAAGTGATCACGTGTTGTTTATAGTCGGCTTGGTGATTCATGTTTGAGATAAGAAACAATCTGTGTAGTCACACTGTAGTGACATGTGGCCACACCAGCGTCTCATCTGTCGGCGCGTAATGTTTTTCATAACCGCCCAAATTTTTCTTACTCGAACATTTTTGGAACAATGAATCTTTCTTCATTTCAGTGTTCTTTTTAATGCATTCTTGATATTCTCTAGGTACGAGTCTAATCCATCTGTTGTGAATCGATATCAAAAACACTAATGAAGTCATTGATAGCTGACGAGCTGTTTTGTTTTATCATAAAACCCCCTTTCCCTTGGTCGGAAACAGAGACAAAAATGTTGACAGTGGGAGGTAAAAAAAAACTTGATTAAAAAACTAAAAATGAATATGTCTGACATTATTTCTATAACACTAAATCAATGGCACTTTTTCCGTTTTATATATATATGTACATGTAACTCATACATTAAGACCTGTCAAGTAATCATGCCATTGTATAATTAAATTGAAATTAGGGACTTTAGTCAGTTATCTTTCCCTGATAAAATCTGAAGCAATCCAATTGGTTAGTAGGTCCTTACAGTTGGAATCCTCGGATTTTATCATTGAATTCCTATGTAAGGGTAACAAAATATTTCATCTAATATCTTTCTTGTTAATGAAGATATTTACAGAAGTGATGAAATTTAGATAGGTCTTTACCTTAGAAATACTTACCTTGAATTTCAAACAAATTAAATAATATACAAAAAAAGTTATTTAAGAATAAATTTGGCAAATTAACATTGAAAAGTAAGGGTAAAATCCGAGTAATCCAACTAATTAGACCTACCTATTTTGAAGAGTATACAAGGGAAAATAACTGACTAAAGCCCCTTATTAAATTTAAATGATAACTCACATCTACATATTTCAATATTGTCAATGTTAGGTTTATTTACATGTAGTTCGAAAGGAAGATTCTAAAGCCTCTTCATGGATAGCTAGCTGAAAACTGCATAGTGGGAGCAGCCTACGTTCATTTTGTTTAAAAATAAAACCTAATCTGAAAAGACATGAGATTACAATTATTTATGAAAATATTTAAAATCGGTCCACACAGGACCATTTATATTTTCTGCTTTACATGCGATTCCGACCCAATTTTGGAGAATTTCTTCTTTTTTTATTTTGGGGAAAATTGCCCAGGAGGCTTTGAGAATCGACAAATAAATAATACTCGCCTTATATATGTATAGGTCGTTTGCGTTAAAGCTGGACCCCTAAAATCATGAAATATTTCAATAACCATCGGATGGAATTAACTCAAATTTTGTATGTAATCATAACTAGCATTTTCCTTCTCAAATCCAAAAAATCAGATTTTTTCTCTTATTACATAACATACTTCCCATAGACATGCAATGCAAATTTTGCAGCCAAAAAGAGACTTTTGTTAAATGGGTATGTGCCATAATCAGAACAGCCACATAACAGTAGATACAAAATAATAGCTAAATATGAGGCCCGGTTAGAATTTTTTTTTGATAACAAAGTATAACAGTATATACAAACTCAAATATCATCATCACTGTTGTCCGTATCGTCAAAATCTATACAAATTATACACGAACGATTTTAAAGACGGGCCTCTGCTTGACAATTCAGTAGACCGTCGAGTGTTTATTTAAGCGACAAATTTACAGTAAACGCAGGGGACTTTGTATAAATACACTGGATGTATGACAATGTTATAATCAGAACAGCTTATTTTACCTCCCGCCGGATTTTTGATAAAAAATCCAAATATTTTGCATTATACCTTATGGAAAACTTTTTTATTTATCTATTAAAAATTCTGAAAATTTAAATCCTAGAAGGAAAAATTGAAATAACATTGTATTAAAATTTTTAGCAAAATCGCTGTTATAGTTCAAAAGATATTTTCGGCAAATAGGGGTCCAGCATTAACGCAAACGACCTATAATAAAGCAAATTTACAACTATTCTCGTACCCCGAGGTTATCTAGATTCTTGATCTAGCTATTATTGAGAATCCTACTAGACTCTGGGTATGAGAATGATTCACAACTAATGTGTTTATACTTAGAATACAACAATAGAAAATAAATAATAAAAATAAGATATAGAAAACAAATAAAATTCTGATACAATGCATTTTTTTTAAATATTAATATTTTTAATATTTTATAAGTATATAAATATTCTATCTATCTTACTACATTTTCGATCTTACGTTGCAAAATGAGCCATTAAGTAATTTAACGGGTCACACACTTCAAGGAGCCAAATACAAACATGTACATAAACAGAACAGAACAGAACCGATAATTTATTTCAGATAAGTACATAGTACATAATTTTGTTTACATAGTCACAATAATCATAACATATATAACTATATGTATGTAAATATGACTTCATTTTCAGGTGACTAATAGGCCAGTAGGGTCGGGTACTTTTTATATTTATTATTTTGAAACATATTATAATGTATTATATTGTAAATATGTACTAGTCACTATAATAAACAATTTACTTACTTACTTACATAACAAATTTTAATAAAACGAATAAAACGCATTGTTGTCTGGCTATCCCACTGATTTGTAAAACGTGTACATAGATAACAATCGTCAACAAAATACAAATGACTCGCGTGTGTATTGATTCCGTTACAATTGGTAAAGGAAACGAGTCAACAATTAGTACGGGCTAATTAATGATAATTAATTCAAAAATACATTGATGGTTTTACATTAATACACCCACGAGCATGACACGTGATATCTGTTTTCCAAATCTTATCGAAGGACAATTTACACGTGTTATTTTTTCTTATCAAAAAATCTGATAACTCTGTAAATATCCGGAGAGACATATATATAAACTTCTCAAACGTTTTAGACCGATCATAACTCGAAGTTCTTTCTATTTCACAACAAGTATACAATCTTAGAAAAGTTTGAAAATCAGGAATTATATTAGTTTTATTGATAGAGATTATTTTATTCAAGAGTTCGTGATAAAAGTTTTAGCGACTAACATGGAGATTGCTAATATTGCATTTCATCTTGAACGCTCAGGAAAGCATACAATGTTTTCAAGACATATGAAGAGACATAATTTTATGGATAAGGTAAGTGAAAAGATAAATGTTTTTTCTTTAACATATGACGCAGTGAAATGTGATATCATTCGATCACAATACTCGGTGAAATTTATAAAACCATTGGTGAAATGTTTCAGTCATATGAGAATAAATTACTTCGATGAAATATGTATTTTAGTATTTTGAAAGTTTATTTTCAATCTCTTTCAACTTCTACCCATTAAAACTGGCTTAACATTATGTATGAGGAAACTGTTATAATTTCGACTGTTGTGTTTAAAATATGTCTTCCCTTCAATTTGCTTTTCCTTTCCGAATATTGATATTTAGATTATGAAAAATACTGTCCAGTGTCCAGTGTAAAAGAATCTGTTTCAATAAATTTGGACGGCTTTAAGCTGCAATACTATAAAGTGATTTTTTTCGGTCAATTCATAAACATGAACTTCGTAATTTTCCTGAAGCGCTTGAAAGGAACAGCGACCAATACACATGAATAGTCTCAGCCAGAGAATGTATTCGCATTTGGAACAGATCGGCTTTGATCGGCGAAATTGCGAAACTTATGAACGCTGCGATTTTTTATGAAAATCAGAAGACAAATTTAAAGATGATATTTTGATAATATTATTATTATTTAATTTTTAGATGAGTGGATTGTTAGATGAGAGAAGAGGTAAAAGATCTATTCTAGGAAGATATTTGAACGACGTGGTTAGACAAACACCCTATATAAAACATGAGGACTTAGCTAACGGCTGGGCAACACCAAATGAAGGTAATTACAATAACTATATTTCATATAAATTCTAATGTCTTTAATTAGAAGATTCATTCGGCAACGATCGAATGATTGTTAAAGTTGTCAATTATTATTATGCTATTATCTGAATCAAAACCGAGACAAATTGAACTTATTTGCTGTTGTTTTTGCTGTTGTTTATTTAGATGTCTGTCAACGCCATCGAGTAGATAATTTCGGGTATTATGCTTTACGATAACATGGATAGATACATGTAGATAGTTTATTTATTTCCATACCATTTACAAATGTATATAAATATCGTGCGTAATATATGGACATATCCGATTAGTTACGATTTTCTCAGACACATGGCTGCATTGTAGTCTGACTTCATACAGACGATAATAATCTGTCAGCAGATAAATTACTGAGCACTAGTCTGGTCTGTTCTTAAATGACTTATTTGGTTGAAGACAGACACAACACGTGTCTACCTCATGCAGTGCTCTCAGCTCGAAAAACAGAGACAGAATTATGATTTTTTCAATGGCTGTGTTTTTTTAAAAAGATGGGAGCCAGTAGAATAGAGTCTTAATACAGTTTTTATCATAATGACACTTGTGAAATAGCTGGGTTTTCATTAATCAAATTCTATTTTAGATGTATTTACGCATTAGGGCTAATTGTTATAGACTGTATCATTTGAAAGTAATGTTTTTAATCTCTTAAGTATACGTATTGGTAAAAATTTAAAAACAAATCGCACTTTTACAAAAGTGTAAAGGTAGTTATAGATGACTATATGTAAGAATGAAAGATTATTTTTTGAATTGTTTATTTATTTATTTTATCAGATGAATATACCGGAACCAGACGACGAAACAATATTCCGGGTAACCATGGTGACTACATGGATTTAAATTATTGTGGAGACATCCAAACTGACTCTGATGACTCGTCATTGGTTGAAGACGCTGACGAATACATACGTGGTTCCGGAGACGGATCAGAAACACCGAATTCCGAAGAATTTATGGATTCAGTGACCGGCCATATGATATGTGAGGAAAGAATAGTGATAGGAGCAGAAATGTACGAGTCTCATCACGTGATTAGAACAAGTAATCATGCTGAATTACAAGTAAGAGAAAATGGGCCTACTGAGAGGTACCGTAGAAGTAATCCGAAGAGAGCCATGCCTGTAGGAAATTCGGTCATAAGCGACCATACATCGAAGAAAATCTCCAAGGAAACGTTATATTCGTCTGGACATGAGCAGACGATCAATTATGAATCCTCACAATTGAAGACCAATGACAATAAGCCATCTTGTCACGTGGCAAAAAATGGAGTGATAAAAGCTTGTTATTGCGCGAGTAACGTGTCGCCAATTGAACGTAAATCTTCGACAAACAAAAAGGTTCAGAGTGATGTCAAAGATGTGACGTCATTAAAATCTGCTTTGAAGAAGAAAACGTCGAATAAAATCAAAGTTTTGTTTACTTTATACAAATCAAGAAAAGCAGACATTAAGAAATCAAAGAAATTGTCCAGACGTGCCAGAACAAAAGCCCAACAAGAAGTCCCTATCATGGAATCAAACAAGCTGAACAAAAATGAAACGGTATTTGAACAAAACATGTCTCAGACAAACGATTACTCTGAAATTGACAATTTTAATTTTGCATTTTGTGATCAATCAAGCACAGTCATCGAATCACGTGACCACAAAATTCGCCGATCAACATTCACTATCGAAACCAAAAATGAAAATTTGACACCAACAAACATTGACTATGTTGATAGAAGTGAAACAAAAACAGAACTATCTTACCTCTGCGTTACTGGACGATCAACCTGTGAGGATTATGCTTATTTTAGCAATGGTTTCATTTTAGAGTGATTTTTAGAGCAAATATTAACTTAAAACACATCTGTGCTTATGGATAAGATTACAAAGTATAATTATACCCCCGCTTCGAAGAAGAGGGGGGTATACTGTTTTACCCTTGTGCGTCCGAGCATCCGTGCGTCCGTGCGTCCGTTACAAAATTTCCGTCGCAGTTTTCTCAGCAACTATAACATGCAGCAGCCTAATACTTTGCATATTGCTTCATCCCATAGTCCCATGTGGTGTAAAGCGATTTCATGCTCCTTGGTCATCTACTTCCTGTTTGTCGCATATTTTTAGATTTCGGCGGGGTATCACTAGTGAGCATTAGCTCACAGATTTACTTGTTTGATGTAGATTTGTGCATTTGCTGTAAATAGTAGTAAAACATATTATTTAAGTAAATTTTATATTTTCGTGACTTATTTTCGTTATTTATGTATTACATGTATCTATAAAGTATTTACTATAAAAAATATGTACATGTGTACTTTGTAATATTTATAATTTATTTGTTTGTATAGACATGCTTATAGATCTATTTTATAATATATTAAAATATATTTCATATAATTCCATCTTCTTTGTTCATTAGTTCCATAGGCGGATCCAGCGGGGGGGGGGGGGGGGGTCAGGGGGTCCGGACCCCCCCCCCCTAGAATTTGGAAAATGTACCTGTCCATTAGAGTATTTCTATCCTGTAAGACATTTTTAAGTAGCATGAAGCAATTTTTTTTCGGTGCTTTACATAGATTTGATGATTATGTAGTATTTGTTATCAATATGTTGCATTTTTTTCTGCAAAATGTGTATAATGTGGTTGTGGTTCGAGGTTCTGACCCCCCTAGAAAAGATCGGACCCCACCCCCTAGAAAAGTTCGGACCCCCCCCCCCCTGGAAAAAAATCCTGGATCCGCCCCTGAGTTCATTGTTTAAATTTTGATGATAATAGAGCTATAATCTACAAGAATAATACGCGCAGAAGTATTCCTTTTCTATAAGTCTTCATAAAGAAAAGAAATAAGAATTATTGTGAGAAAACGATTCTTTGAGTCCAATATTTTAAGAACTTTAAACGCACTTCAAAACATGTACAGCTTCGAGTGTACGCTCCCCTTGCAGCTCAGTGAATATACTGCATCCACTGGAAGGGAACAATCTCGAGAGTGAAAAAAACGGCCGATGCAAAGGAGAGTAGTTCGAGTGTAATGCTTGAAGAAAAAATTTCATAGAACGCAAAAGTAGGGTTTCAAAATCGATCATCTGAAATAATCGGACAACCCTTTTCGATCAATCATCGATTATATAATCGAAACACTCAGGGTTTTCGCTCAGGATTTCAGAAAATATAATTATGGCAATACATTGCAATGGTTTAAGTGATTTTGTTTCATACAATAGAATATTAAATCATGCATAATCAATCTATAGTTAGTGGTTTAGTGGCTGTTGATGTTTAATAATAAAATCAATTTTCAGTACCCATACAATATGGAAAAGGTATGGACTCTATATTGTACAATAATGGTTAATTTCATGTTGCCGACCAAAATTATCAACACCGATCTCAATGATTTACAATAACAAAGTAGTAGTAAAAATGTACTCACCATGGTTCCCAGAGCCTAGTAAGATTCTCGATACTAGATCGAGAATCTTGATAACCTCGGGGTACGAGAATGGGTTTAATTGAGAAGAGTTTTATTTGCGTAAAATGTTTTTCTTTAGAAATGCTTTACTTAATTAAAACTAGAATGTCTCATTGTCAATGCAATGAATTACCGACATTAGTGATTATCGATCATTAAATTTCATAATCGATTGTCTCCCACTTTTACTGAAACGATCGATTATCGATGATAATCGATCATCGTTTAATCCCTAAAGTCGGTGCATTTTGAAACAAAAAGCAGTCAATCTAGATGATATTCCAAGTTTAAAACGAATGATTACTGATTAAGCCTTTTCTCGTAAATGAAGTAGGCCTAAAAGACCAAGAATCATAACCTTCTTGTGAACAAATGGGTTTGAATTATCTCTGTGGCTACAGGAATGGAGTCTCCATAGGCGGATCCAGGATTTCCAGTTATGGGGGGGGGCCGGAAATTTCAAGTTACGGGGGCGGAAAATGAACAAGCAGACTGGGTGTCTAGGGGCCGTTTTCAAGGGCCCACTATGGGTTCTAGACAAAGCCTTGACCTGGGGTTCAGATTGCTGCGACCCCTTAAGCTCATTTCTAAGGGATTTATGCACATTTATAGAACCTATCCGTTCCCGGGGTATACAATAAAAACATCTAGGTATTCATGTATATCATATAATTTTTAACAGCCGTTGGATCATGTTAAAATGATACAAATACTTAGAAGGTATTGTCCTTGAATTATTATACTTTATGTCATTGTATAAGCGTATTTACAGTATTGTTATTTATTTTACATTTATATTTATACATTATAAAAAACCCTTTGCTTGGGCAATTTTAGGGGGGCGTACGCCGGGTCCGCCCCCCCCATTGGATCCGCCTATGGTCTCTGGACATAGTTCTTGTAAAAAAAACCAAGAAAAGCTTGGTTCAAAAAGGGGATTTGCATTCCGAATGAACGCGATTTTAAAAAAAAATCTATTACATTGTCATACTAAACATTTCTCGTAACTTGGGTTTAATCAAGGTTAGTTAAAAAATCTTGATAACCTTTTAAAGGAACCTTCGTATGCATGCAAAAAGAATTCTCGTACCTAGGGATTAGATCAAAAATTTTGATAACCTCTGGGTATGAGAACGGCAAAAAGTAGAAATCTTAAATAGTTGAATATGTTTGAATATTTTTATTTCTATGGATCTACATCGAGATCAATTAAATTACGGGATTGGAATAACATAATAATATAAAGTTTATATCATTATAGCGGTTATCAAGATTCTCAATCACCTCCAGGTGCGAGAATGGATGTGAAAGCTTAGGGACCTGTTCTTTCAAAGGCGGTTCCAGTGGGGAGGGGGGGTTCAGGGGCAGGCCCGGATTTACCGGGGGGCACAGGGGGCACGTCCCCCCACCTGGCCCCACAGATATTGACTCTCATACAAAGAAAAGGGCACAAAATCGGCACCATCAAAGCAATATCAACTCGACTTTTAGATTAATGTTAGTATGAAATCATTCATCCGACCTATTAAAAAAGATAATGATCTAATTGATACATTCAAGCATCTCAGGGTACCCAGATCGGGCCTTATCAAGCGTTCAAATCATTGATCGTGCAAGTGTATGGTCCCTCTTTACAGACACATAGATACTAATTGCTATGTTTATTGTCTATATTACACATACCTCAACAGTATATTTAAGACCGTCACCAGTGAAATTACCATGGTAACTAGCTTACGAGGTCTAAATTTGGTTATTGTGCACTCTCAAATCTTATTTACTTGTGCAGAGACATAGATGTGTATCGAATTCCCTGACTTGTGGAAATCATCGGCGTTTTCATAGCAAGTTAGACAGTGAAAAGACGAGGACAGCTAGTCAAGTGCATTCTATACGTCACTATTATGACACCCGAACTTAGTTAATTTAGAAAGCATGCACGATCGACTGATGGTTTTTATGGTATTAAAATTCCGAGTAACTTTTAAAAAGTGACCGAGCCTTAACATTAATTAAGTATTTATGGGGGACATCGGCGTTTTTCAAGTTAGACTGAGAAAAGCCGAGTAGAGTCGAATGAATGTTTGTCATTAAAATGAGTTAATTAAAAGTTAGTTAAAATCAGAAAAAAGCGAGCGTTTTATGTTGTTGTTGTTTCAGAAAATGTAGGTAAATTAATTAAACTTTCAAGTAACTTTTCAAGAGTGACATACCCTACAACAAGTTTTCTTATGAAAAACAAGACTAAAATTAATCAGTAATTAAACATTTTTTTCATCCAATCATAAATTCATAGGCTTGTGTTTCGTTAATTTTGCAATCGTTGCTTTTATTTTATATCAATTTGTGTTATAAATGGTTGTATCCCTTATGATTTTTCCAAAGGAATCGAAAAATGTAATTCTTCGGCGGATTTCCACGTTTTGGTTCCATTCTTGTAAATCCACTGAAAACGTCCGAAAACTCACAACAACGCTGAATTTCAACACAATAAACTAAGCCTCTTTATTTAAAAAAATAACCGTATCATAAACCGGCTTTTTTGGATGTTAAATCGAAGAATTTTCTTATCGCATTCGGTGATTTTATACAAGTTACCAGGTGTATTTTTTTAATAAACTCTAGGCATTTACATGGTGAAATTGCTGATTTTTTTGTAAATCAGATTTTTATCCATTCTCGTTCCTTGAAAACCTGGGGGTACGAGAATGGGATTTAATAAGGCAACAAATTAAATCAAAACGAACAAAACGGGCACATGCATGACGGATACCTCAATTATAGCGCTCAATATTTCCTTAGTAGTGCCCAAAAGTGCTCAAATTTGCTGTGTTGACATCATTTTTTCGCCAGGAGAGATACCCTTTCTAAACAACCCAATTCAACGACTCCGTCGTTCCGACTAGAATGCTTAAGGACAGCAGTATTAAATGGATTAACGTGTTTTTAATTTAACACTGTGTTTAGCCAAAAACTAGGATTTACATAACAGTTTTTTACGGGCAGGCTTTGACTTTTTTCTTAATATGTAATGATAATTTACCAAATTTTAGCTTCATTTTATCCTTTTAAAGTGTGTTCAAAAGTGCTAAGATTTACACCTTTGACATGCAAAAATTCAAAAATTTTCCACATCTTCGGGAGGGTGTAGTATATTTGTAGTAATACTTGATTTTGAGCAAAGGGAAATAACTGCGTGTTTCATATGTATTATTGTATGTCATGATTAACTCCCTTAGTTTTACCGGAAGTAAAGAATCGTACCAACCTTCAATGGTGTTGTGTTTGTCTTTTATTAGATATTTTATTATCAAGTTAGATCTGGGTATTGCAAAGACATCACAGGGGACACCCCTCCCGTACCCACCCGAACCGTTCTCCAAACTAACGACCCCTCTGGATCAGGCCCTGTATCAAACTCGTATGAATGCGCTTTTCTTTATTTGTGAATATTTATTAATCAATCTTATCAATCTATTAGATAATCAGCCACATGGATCTGAATTGTTACGCATTGCATCACCTTTCTACAAAAAAATGATAATTAACCTAGTTTTAGCTTCATTCAATCTGTTTAAATGAGCATTTTTAAGTGCTCAGATTTGCACCTTTGACATGTGAAGAACTCAAAAATTTCTATACCGTCGGGAGGGAGAACCCCTCCCGAACCCACCCCCTGTGCCCCCCCACTTACGACCCTTCTGGATCCGGCCCTGCAGGGGGGTCCGGACCCCCTTGGAATTTCCTAAATGTACCTGTCCATGAGTGTATTTATTCTTTACTGTAAGCCATTTTTAAGCATTATCGTAACCCGAGGTTATCAAGATTCTCGATCTAACTAGCTAGTATCGAGAATCCTACTAGACTCAGGGTACGATAATGTTTTCAAGTTGCAAGAGGCATTTTTCTCTTATACGCCTTTGTGTTAAACGTATATCTAATGTATATATTGTTTTAAATATTGATATGTTGCGTTATTCTGCAAACATAGTGTATCCTGGTTGTGTTTTGAAAGTTTGGACCCCCGATAAAATTTGGATTCCCCCTAGAAAAAATCCTGGAACCGCCCCTGTCTTTGCTTGGTAAGTATGGTCACGTTCCTATATTTAATCACTCCAAGTCTGTTGTATGCATTTTCGGACCCATAGATTATCTTAGATCGAAACTCTTGATAACCTTTTGGGCAAGAGTATGATTGTATGTTACACATAGCCCCCCCCCCCACTGATATCCCTTGATGAGTATCCTGTGCAATTTCGGTATGGTTTAATTGACTACAATGACGATGTGAAGGCTGGTTTTAGGGCAGAACTTTGTGCAATGGTATGATGTCAATATAAATTTATTATTTAATTTCACTTTTCTTGATTTTGGGGATCGATAAAGGTTATCATTTCGATTTTCTTAAGTTTTACACAGCGGTTAATTGTTTCCCGCCAAAATGTCAAAATCCGAATTGTTTACTTCTCGTAGAATCTCGGCGTTTACCGTTATAAATCACGTGAACGTCGCACATGCAAGGAGATTTAATATGGCCGACTGTTGTCACTATTCTCCGAAAGTTGTCGAATAATTTGTTTGAATATCGCTTGTGGCAATTTGGAAAGTAATGGGTTTGACAAGGGAAGAAGCTTATGAAATATTGGAGCTGCCGCTAGGTTAGTTAATAAAGAATGCCTTAGTATTTAGCGGTTGCACTCAGTCGAAGTTACAAATTACTGACATCGAATTTTCGTCCGAAAACTAAAGTAGTGAAGAGTAAAGGGATTTTTATCACAACACTGGCAATATTCGTTTGCTAGTTGTTAATATTATTTGACGTTTCGTTCTTAGACAATAATTTTGACAGGACTTTGAATATAAAGAAAGTTCATGCAAAATTAATTGAGCATTTACTGTAAACATAATGCTACAATAACTGCCAAATAGACAAATTGTCTTGCAAGTTTTGGAATGGAACAAGGTGTACCGGATTGTCAATTTTAATAAATTGAATTTCTGACCACTGCTTTGAAATAAATTATGTGTGGTTTAGAATTAATAATACTTACGAAGAGTAATCAAAGTTGATTTTACAGCAGATAAAAGTTGAATTTCATAGAAGGAAAGCATTTTTATTTTAAAACTTATTCAACTAATACTATATGAATCTATTATCAAACAGCATCTATTATCGGACATGTTCTTCTGGATTGTGCATGCTTAGAAGTGCAAATGACACTTATTGTCGCAACATAAGTATAATATACAACTGACCTATTTTTCCATTTTCTAGAAAAACATGCTAAGGAAAAAAGTAATGCTAATTAGTTATTGCTGTGTAATGAGTTTTTTTTACATCTTTACTAGTACCTTTTCGGTGCATTTTTAATTTATGCAATTCATGGTCAAAATTTTATTTTGTTGCAAAGGTCAAGTATCAAATTTTGCACATTTATTGTAAATGTAATAGGTCTCATAAACTGTGTGATAATATGTTACGTTTTACCAACCACCATTTTGTTTAATCTGCTATTGATTACCATGTTAACTGATCATTTTTATGAATATTTGATTGATTGTTGTTGATATTTTTAGACATTCGGCGATTTCGCTGTAAGGCTTAAGTTATACCATAGATCGAAAAATATCGACAAAAATGCCTGACTAGTTTAACCTGCGGGGTGATACATGTGTCTCTGATTTACGACGCAGTCAATTTCTAGGCGATAAAAGTAGTTCCTTCATCACTTGTCAGTGACGGGCGTTTACTTATATTGACGAGTGTGTGGAAGGGGTGGAGTCAATCTCATTAATACACTAAGCAGTAAGCAGTTAATACACTAAGCAAATCTAAGGTTTACATTTCATGTTGAAAAAATTATGAAGTAAGACCAATAAAATGATTAATATATTGATAAGTGTCTGTAGCTGTTTAATGTAATGATACTGCAGTTCATTCATTGTATTATTTGAAGTTTAAGTTGTTTGACAGTATTGTACCATAATTATCCTATTTAACCACAGGTGACAGACCCAAATTTTCCTTATTATAGTATATGTAGAGAAAAGGTCTCTAACGCCTGTTCAACAGTCATAGTTATCAACTCGTCACCAAGCTCACAGAAACGGCCTGATTATCAAATTTTTTTCACTATCGGCTCTAGAAAGGATTATTATGCATAAAAATACTTTTTATTTGAAGAAAATCGATTTACAATTGATGAAGTGATCCCATATATCCCCAAAAAGCCCTAAAATTTGTTCCGTGTCAAACAAGTCTGCCGCATGCAGTGACCATGTTTGTTGATTGTGAAAATGAAGACATTGAAAGAAAGGAATACTTTCAAATGGAGCTTAGATTGGGCAGTTGCTCAGACTGGTTGTTGGCTGGTTGTTTTCTGCGAGAAAAACTTACTGCAATCTTAATAATAGGAAGTAAATTATGCTTCCTTCAAGTTTTTGTTTTTTTGCCAGTCTCATACCTCTTAAAATGATTTCAATTTACTTACTCAATTATTTTATCCACCCCATTGATATGTTTTATTCTCATATTTTGTGACAACTTGTTTAAAATGTTAAAGAACAATTATTTAGCTGAGTATGCATTGAACTTCTTGATGGCACACATCTGTTACAATTGATAACCTAGTTCTGTTAGTGCTATATGAATATTTGCTTACATGTATATGCTGACTTATAAAGAATGGAAAGTAACTTGTTGTGCTGGAATTTTTACTTCATTTTATAATTTTTGTTAGTTTTGTGAATTTAAGAATTATCCTTCTAGCCCAAGATTGTTTTTAAAACCTTTATTTGGAATTACCGAATGGTAAACAGTTTTACATTAATTATTTATTGATGACATAATAAAATATCTGTTGTCGAAATTTTTTTAGAGATTTTAAATTCTCATTAATATTAAGTGGTTATTCTAAAGTAGAATAGTAGGGTGCTGCACTTTGTCCCTTTCTACCCCCTTGCCCTTTTTTGCTCCTCCTTATGCAGAAATTGTTACTATGACACGTCAACAATCTGATGCGCCCTTTCTTTTTTTCTGCCATTCTGCTATATTTGCTATTGGGTTGGTAGCACGTCTGGATTTTGAATCTGTCCCAAAGGGGGGTACAGGTTCAAATCCCATCCTGGGGGGTTATACCGTTCCATAAAAATTTGACAATAATGTCAATTTTCCTCCAATAATAGTCTATGGAGAAGTTTCTGGCCTTGTGGAAGGGTAGGTGAGTACTGGTGATAGACAAGGATCCAGGAAAGCTAGGTTAGGTGCGCTGGACTCCATAAAATAACTTAAAAAATTGTGATGACATGGTATTAAACCCAGTATAAATAAAAATGAATAAAATGAAATTTTCAGAGTTTTGGAATAATCACTGTAGTATTTAATTGATCAATTTTTGAAAGATCTCAATTTTAGGAAAGGATGTTTATTAATGAACTAGACTAGTGTGTTCCAGGGGTTAAGTGGTTTGAACTTAGAAACCACATATTTGTGGTAAAATATACGTTACATTTTAATTGTATTGTGAAATTACTAATTTAATTTACTTGTATCAAACTATTTATTTTCTAACTCTAGTTTTAATTGATCTAGCCATGCATGACATCAGTTTCTATATTTAGCTTTATGATTTCATTGTACATGTCAGCAATTTATTGAATTGTGGAAATTTGTCGAACATATTTGAGGTTTCCCAATTTTCTATGATTACTTGTTTCTATAATTAGATGTATGTATTGTCAAAGTTTATTTATCTGAAAATCATAAACACAAATTCAGATCGATCATATAAGCCACATTTGAATAGTTATAAAATAATTTGTATACATTTTTTATTTTCTTTGTCGCATTTACTGTCAATACACTTTCTTTGTCATTTAATTTGAGATTTCTTATTTTGGTCATATAAGAATCTATGTTGATAGGAAACCTGTATATTTTTGGTGTTAATTATATCTCAGCTGTGGTGAAGTTGATAATTACTATATTTCTTACTTTCATGTATTGTAAATTATTTCAAGGCCATTTTAGGATTGAAATATTTTTACATTTATTATGAACACAAATGATGGGCTGCTAGCTGGTATGATTTTGTCTGTGACATATGTTCCATATCGTCGGTCGGCTGCCAAAACCTCGTATCTAAATTTTTCAAGGTTTTCAGGAGAAGGAAAAAACTATTCTATCAAAAAGTTGTATCTCAAAATTATCCAAACTTAAAATAATTATGTTTTGTTTCAAAAAATTGTAACTCGCATTTGACAGACATAAAATTCATATATTGCAACATTCTTCAAAGATAACTGTTTCCCATGCTTGCAAACAATAAAAATGTAATAAATGCATTATTTTTGCTTCTTAATTTAATTGCTAGTGTAGAATACTTGTCATCATTAGTGGAACAGAAATGACATAAAATATTTTCAATCATTTTAGTCGAAGTTAAAAGCCACAGTTTGGTGTACTTTGTGCAGTCAATAAGTCATTTTTGTCAAATAGCATAGTTGCGACCTTTTAGCAGCCGACCAACGATGTAATATATTGACTCTATTAAAGTCTATTTTAAACAGTTAGATTTAATCTTCACTAAACTTAGGCTGTACCTTGGTCACCAGGGTAGCTCAATGTAGTTAAATTTACAGACCAGCTTCCTTGGTTGTCTAGAATTAAACTCATCTAATTGTGATGCCCTATGTGTTAATAAAGCTGTCTCCCCTGTTACTGAAATTGAGATAAAATTTCTAACATCTGCTTTTAAGTTTCTTGAGAACTTGCTAGAATTTAAATGTTTCATAGTTAAGGTGTCAATGATCAACTTTCCTACTTTAATATGAATTGAGTATTTTTCAATTGCCTGAAAAAATTTGATCTTGTCTCAGGCTCAGACTCAGGCTTCCAGGTTGTGGGTCTATGTGATGACTTGCTTGTTAAAAAGACAGTAAGGCTTTTTTCTAGTGTACAGAAATAAGCCCTGTGACTTTTCCTGTTGTCTGTAATAAAATTATTTGTCTTTTATTTTCAGGAGTAGATCAAGATTCTATACGTACAAGTTATAAAAGATTAGCCCTCAAGTGGCATCCAGATAAACACAGTAACTCACAAGAAGCTCTTAAGGTAGGCACTGTGCTGTCACCATAGGATGTAATTTTATATCAATATAGATTTTCATGTGGATGTACGACTGCTTCTTTCTTGCTGACAAAGATTTTATTTTATAGTTAAAGTAGTTTGTTTTTTTATACCACCGCTTCGAAGAAGAGGGGGGTATACTGTTTTACCCTTGTCCGTCCGTGCGTCCGTCCATCCGTCCGTCTGTTACAAAATTTCCGTCGCAGTTTTCTCAGCAACTATATC
The DNA here is from genome assembly GCA_025267735.1 of Mactra quadrangularis. Classification (NCBI taxonomy): domain Eukaryota; kingdom Metazoa; phylum Mollusca; class Bivalvia; order Venerida; family Mactridae; genus Mactra; species Mactra quadrangularis. The sequence goes on along the minus strand of CM046298.1, from coordinate 43,841,949 downwards.
ATGCAGCAGCCTAATACTTTGCATATTGCTTCATCCCATAGTCCCATGTGGTGTAAAGCGATTTCATGCTCCTTGCTCATCTACTTCCTGTTTGTCGCATATTTTTGATTTTGGCGGGGGTATCACTAGTGAGCATTAGCTCACAGATTAACTTGTTTTGTTGGCTTTAATGACACAGCAACACATTGTTTAGGCCATATTATGGCCGTCAGCCAACCTACAAACTTGCTGTTCCTGGAAAGGCTAAATATCTGGATTTAGCTGTTAACCACTTTCTAGGCACATTCAAGCATAAATGCCCTTGAAATACAATTAAATTGTGCTAACTTGCTGTTCCTGGAAATGCTAGATATATCTGGATTTAGCTGCTAACCAGTTACTAGGCGCGTTCAAGCATAAATACTCTTGAAATACAATTTAGTCGTATTTAATGAAAAATCAGCTTTTTTACAAGTGTAATTTTTTAGTGTAATTTTATGGTAATGGTAATGTGTAGTAGTGTCTGTCTGTTTTTTTCTTTCAGAAATTTAAACTTGTTAGTAAAAGTTATAAAAGGTTAACTACTGCAGAAAATACAGATGATATGTCCCTGGTATGTATATTTTACTGGATCATTTCAAATTAATTGTTACCCTTAGTGACGACAGTAGCTGTATAGGTTATGTGATCAAATTTGAAATAGTTGCTCAGCTGACAACCTCTTAATACTAATAGGTTTTATTTGGTTGGAACAAAACCGATTCATTCATATTTATCAATTGTTATAGTGCGTGAATATTAACCCCGACCAGACCTTCACATTTGCATCTAATAATTATCTACACATATTCTGATGAAAGTCAGTTAGTATCACGCTATTCTACACTTCGACAGCGATCGTAAAATTATAGAAGTATGTTGGTGTGTTAAGTTTTAACTCATAATCCTCACGGTCACTGTGTAATCGAGCATTAATACTACATTTGTATTCAATGTAATGAATATTCTTGCATAAAGGTCAGGCCAGGGTCATTATTTACGCACATTACATTACGATAATCATTGTGCATGGATTGCATTTATTAAATGACATTCTTTTCCTAAAATTACTTATTAAGATTTTAAATGAAAGTGAGCCATTATTTTCCTGACTCTGAAGCTAGATATTTTTGTGATGATTTTGACTTGTAAAACTTACTTAGTAGACTTTAAACCAAACTAACACTTCTAAACCACCATTGTTAGTTGTGTGAAAACCAATCTGATTAAAACCCAATCTAAAATTTTCAGCTCGCCTACTCGCTAATTTAGATCTGGTCTCTTTCAAACGAAGGTCACGTTCAGGTGACCTTTTCTCATCATAATATTCATGACAAAATTGTTATGATAGGTAACTTGTTTACATCGTCTACGTCACGCAATTTGAAATGATCCTCCCAATCGCAGACTGTGAATAATACCGCTGTTAAATTAGCTTGCAAACCTTGGTCTAAAAATAGAAATTACGAAATCAAAATGTTATTAATAGTGTTTCGTCTAGATGAAAGCTGCGCATTTATTGGTTGACACAAAGTTCATCTCGACGTGACCTTCAACGGAGACAGTAGAGATCCTGTACGACTATGCTGTACAGGATATCTGTTTACGGAGATTGTGTGAAAACCTAAATGTTATTTTAAATGTAATGAATTGTTTTCTGTTACAGGATTCCATGTTATCTTTATTCAAAGATGTATTCTTCACCAAACAAGTCAGTAAGTACCATTTTATCAATAATTCAGGACATACTATAGTATATTATATTATGTCTCATCTCTTCATCCATCATCCAAGTGACCAGAGCAGTGCAGAACAAAGAAAATTTGTAAAATACACATTCTTGAATTAATACAAATAGTTGATCATCACATCCTTATAATTATTTGTTGGCCAACTGAAAATTATATCTTATTTCTAAAGCTGAATTTGACAATATTTCACATATGCTGAAGTGAATGTAATATTTACTTGTCATTTAACAAGTTGACACAAAAATATGACCCATGCTCAACGTAGGTTAATTAAAACATTTAATGAATACAGTTCTGTAAAATAACGTGAGTGTACTTGTTTATGTTCTGTAATGGAATTGTTTCGCATATATTCGTGACCGTTGGACAATTTTTCTTGCCGAAGTTGCTCATGAATTTTAGTGTATGAAATTAGAACATTTTGTATTTCATGTTAGAGGATTTTGTGCATTTCTTATATATTATCATATAGGGCACGTTGCCTAAGCATTTTGCTAGGTATCGCCTCGTAGCAAAATCATAGGAAACAACTTGCTACAAAATATCGCTTAAATTCGAGAGCGCTATAACAAATGATCAAAATGGCTGCCTCCGCAGTAATGTGACTTCCTGTATGCCCACAATTTGGTTTTTATGTTTGACTGACTATATATGAATAGAAATTAATAAATATTTGTAATTGTTCTTATATACATATTTTTTGCAATGATTTTATACTTATTTAGTTGGAAATCGCCCCGAAAACATGCAATTGCATTAAGCGCAAAAGTGTTACTCGGCACAGGCCGCCATCTTGGATTGTGACGTAAATAGCAAGCCGTTTCCTAAGAAAAAGAGCTACAAGAAAGTGCTTTTTCATAGCGATACGTAGCGAAATCGTTAGGCAATGCGCCCGTAATTATGGTTTATGTTTGCATGATTGATTCTTAACAAGAAATCCATTAACTAAGTTAAAATTGACCATTCTGACTGTGACCTTTTTATTTGAATAACAATATATTTACCCACAAATGTAAGCATGTGCTCAGTGCTCTTTTGTTAGCACCTTGTTTGTGGGACAAAATGTAACTGTAAACCTTTGTTAAATATGTTAATAGGTAAGGTCATGGATAGGTCCATTGTTCTCAATCGAATAATCAAAAGATATAGACATAATTAATTCTCTTGAAAATTAATAATGTACTTGTTGATATTTTCAGCATCATATAATGGTTCAGGTTATGATTCATCATTTGATGAAGATGATGATGATGACACTGACGATGATGTCAAATATTCTAATATATTTCCTGATAAAATCAAATTAAAACAAGACTGGAAGAAATCAAGAGATGATTCCGATCATATAGGAAAAACTTTATCACCAGAGGTATGAAGTAAATCTTGGTTAATAGACTATACCTGGAATTCAAATATTTGGGTTTTTCCCTCCAGTACAATCAAACTTTCACCTTTACAATGAAAACATGTGTACAAAGAACAATAGGATTTAATCCATAGTTCGTGCTATTTAGCAATAATGTGTAGAAAACTTTAATTGTACCGCCTGTGCACGGACGGAAAAACCCATAAATTTGAATTCCGGATTAGGTCTATTCTATTTCATTTTATCATGGTTTAATAGGCCTGCCCTGCTAGCCTAGTAGGTAGCATAAGTCTACTGCTTGAGGGGTCCTGGGTTTGATTCCCAGATGGGGCATACTTTGGTGGAGTTTGGTCCCTGGGTTCGATTCCCAGATGGGGCATACTTTGGTGGAGTTTGGTCATAAACAATTAATTGTACAGCCATTTTTCCTCCTACCACTGATTCTAGTTAACTGCTTTATCCAGGGAAAAGCCTTTCCATGAACTGATCACTATCGTATGATATGATGTGTTACTATGGCGTTTTAACCCTACCAACTCAGATAATATCTACAATAGATCCATTTACCTGAAAACACTACAGTCATGTCCTTTAAATTACATGACTATTATAGTTCATTACATTTTGTCTATTTGCAAGATTTTCTAAAAAGAAAGTATAATTTTGCTTATTTACAGGAAATTAGTCGAAATGCTCAAGAATTAATTACAGAAGAAGAAAAAGAAAAAAGACGAGCAGAAAAAAGAAGAGCAAAGAAAAAAGTAAGTGAAAATCTAAATGTTTACCAAGTTGCTACAGTGTGGATTCAATCCTGAAATTCACGATTTGGGGATGATTGGAAACTAAACAGGTAGAACGATTTCATACAGAAGTGCAGTGTACAAGATACATTACTCTCCGCTACATAATTTTGGTACTGATCAAGGGGTCGTGGGTTCGATTCCCGGGAGGGGCATACTTTCGTGGAGTTCGGTCATATTATTTCTATGGCCATTCTCCCTTCTACCAATGATTTTTAATTAATTTAGGGCAGTTGTCAGTCACTGACCAAAGTATGTGCTTAGTAGTTGGTTAACAGCTAAATCCAGAGATTTAGCCTTTCCAGGAGGAGCGAGTAGGTTGACTGACCCCCGTTATATGACCTATAAAATGTGTTGCTACAGCATTGAACCCATAATTTTGGAGTGATTGCCCTTTGTCACATTTTCTTGTCAGGAGTTCACTTGTATGTAAGCTACTGACTTGAAACTTTAACAAGTTGGTAGATTTCATAGAGAGAAGAGCTGTGCATAGAATCATAATTTTTGTTGGGCGACACTTCCCACTTGCTGAGTTCTATTTACCTCACATAGTTTGGCTGGTTGATGATTTTGGTCTTTACTGTAAAAATCTGAAGGGTGAGAAAATGTAAGGTGATGATTGCTTTAGCTTATGTCTGTGGCTTTAACTAGCCATTTTAGCCGGATTTGTCAACGAAAAAATCTGGCCAATAGTTTGGCGAAATACAGGCGGGCGGTTTGGCCTCCGGTGTTGTTAACAATTGCATTAAAGTTTTCAAGTTAGCATATATCTCTGCCATTTATTGTCAGATCTTAATAAACTAAATGCAACAAAATAATCATTTTTAAGTTTGATACCCTGTTTTTACCAAGTAGTAACCTTACATCATGAAGAATATAGAACCTAACTGCTTTAAGAAGTGAAATTAGCCAACAGTTTTATGTTAACAGTTTTCATATTGTTAAATGTAAGTATTGTAACAGGCTGATAATTAGCATAAACAGTAGATAGAGAAACTAAAGCAATATTTATCAACTTATTGCTATTACAAGGTAAACAATACACAATACAGCCATAAGTCTACCTATTGTTACACCACATAGAATTATCACTATTCTTATTTCAGAGAAGAAGAGAAAAGAAAAAACAAGAAAAACAAGAAACTGAAAAAACAGATATTGTGGTTAGTGATTATATCATATTTATATTTAATTTGATACATGTTTTCATTTTATGGTGTGATGTTTAACAGAAAGTTTCAGTCATTGCCTCATATTGTTTTGCTACTTGACCAGCAATATGCAGTACTAATGTGGATACAAAACTAATTGTTTGTATATCATGAACAAAATTCATTCTTAGTCTGATTGTTTTGGCTAACATTTATGAAGATAATAGTAACTGTTGTACACTAATGATCACAGGACATTGGTGAGTAAGGCTGTCATTGGAAATCGCAATATCGATGTATCACTAATTCTTGACATACGATCCGATATCGATTTCGCAATTTAGAATATCGATGCAATCTAGCATTTTATAAAGCTATAAACTAAATGAAGGTGATCTATAATTTAACATCACTGTGCTGTATTTATCTTTTTTTCCCCACCTGAATAGATGAAATGGGCTGTCACCTACACAGTTTGTTTTATGTCTAAAACACCTTTGAACATCATGCATAACATCCTGAGAGCATTATATAGTATAAATATATACTGGATTTCTAGCAGCTTCTATTACACTCCTTGTCTGACTCGATATATCACCAATACTTGCCTTTGGATATATCAATACAAAATTTTCTATTAATGACAGTCCTACTGGTGAGGTAAATTGCTTGACTTATTTCTCTCTTGTTTGTTGATATGGTGTTAATAAGGTGTAAATCTGGAAAGCTCAACTTGACTTTCTATAAATGACTGATAAAATGTTAAATTCTGTGTGATATAAAAAAAACTGTATTTTTAATGTATGTTATTTATAGGAGGAAAAGAAATCATCATCTAGACAAAAACCTAAAGACATACCTGATGTATCTACAGATAAAAATAAGAAACCAGAAATAAAGTAAGCTTCTTTTCTTTTATACATGGATGCAAGTTTTCAGGCATATGCCTGAAGTTCAGGTTTTTCACAACAAATTAGACAATGTTTTACTATTAAATTATGAAGAAAAATGGTTTCAAATTACAGTTTTCAGGTTTTTCAAAATTTTCATCTTGCACCTATGCTTATAGTTATAGTCTGAGTATTCTAGGTTTGGCTTTGGCTGGAGTCCGAACTCAAAATAATCTTTATGCAGTCATTATTTTGAAAAAAAAGGAAAAAAAGGCAAGGAGGTAGAAAAAAGGGTACAGTGCATACGGGGGTTAATGTTCCTAATTTTCTATTTCTAAATAGGGAAGAATAAAAATGGGCAAGGAGGTGAGAAAAGGGCAGGTGCAGTGCCCTGCTATTCTGATTTCTGCAAATTTCATGTAATAAAGTATAGATTTTTCTGATTGAATTATAAAAGCCATGTGTAGTATAATATTGATGTTATTTTATTTCAGAGGTGATATATCGACATCATCGGATGAAGCTGTAAGTTTAAAATATCTTTTATAAATGTTAAGTTCATGATAAATGTGATATTTCTTGTGATATAAACAGATCCTTATCATTGTTGTCAAGTCAAGTCCTTGTAACTTCAATTTCAAAAAGTAAAGTTACAAGGATATGACTTGACAGTGACAATATGTCATTAAAGAGTGGGAGGACATTAGTCGAACAGCCATGGTTTATGGCTGAAATATTGGCTCAGTGTGTAGATGGCTCTCTCTTTATTTCATTTACCAGTCTATAGAAATAATAATGTAAAATAATTGCCTTTAACAAAGCTATTAAGCATTATCCTCAGTGATTTCTTTGCTTAATTTTGGTTGACCTTACAGAGTTCTTCATAGATCTAATGAAAACCAGTTGTTCTGAACATTCTTAAATGAAAATAAAACTGGTTGTCATAGGCAACCAGACAATTGCTAATTTTTAGACTGTTACTGATTGAAAAAAAAAATTGTTTGAAAATCCTGTACCATATAGCTTCACCATTAGGACAATCAAAATCAATAGTCTTGTAGCACAGTAGGACCTTTTTTTTTCTTTTCTTGAAATAAGCTTTTAGACTTAAAAATCATCAAAACATTGGCTTAATTTTCAATAGTCAAGGTGGTTTTTGCAGCAGAACTTTACTGTTTTACATTATGATGCTCTTAAATTTGCAGGGCTTCGATCCAAATTCAGCATTTTTTACAAAAGTTGTGAACAAGAAAAAGAAATCTCCATTAGTAGACTCTCAGCCAAGTAATAGACAGAAAAAAGATAAAGGAGATAAGAGTGAGGAAGAATCCGAAGAGTTAGATCCTAAAACTTTACGTAGTCGTCAACTTGCTAGTATGTGAACATTATTTTATATCACTCTTCTTTTGTAACGTTTAGTTTATACTAATTTATTTAGGCGGTTATACCCTTCCATAAAATTTTGACAATTTCAATTTTCCTCCATTAATTAGGTATATTGAAAAGTTGCTGGTCTTGTGGAAAGGTAAGTGCGTTTTGGTTGTAGACAAGAGTCCAGGAAAGGAAGGTTAGGTGAGCTGGTCTCTGTTAAATAAAATAGCAGAGTTATTTTGCCTTGATTGTTAAACAAGTTCTTATAACTTAAATGTATATCTCATTAAACCACTTACTGGTTTCCTAGTATTAATGTTCAAGAAAACAACAAGAATGGATTTGGATGTAATTTGAGCCAACACAGAGCTGGCTGGCAAATGATTACTACTTTATGTCATAATCACTGGGCCATTCGTGTACTCTAATGTCATAATCAGTTGGCCATGCATGCAACCACTCATTTGTATAACATCTTATATTTCTGTGATGTCGCCCGGTCCATATATCTTATGATTTAGCCTTTGGCTTATTCCAATGTCACTGTGGAATAGGTATTTGTACATCCTCGGCAAAACAATGATTGAAATAATGTGTTGTTAATGTACATCCTCGGCAAAACAATGATTGTAATAATGTGTTGTTAATGTACATCCTTGGCAAAACAATGATTGAAATAATGTGTTGTTAATGTACATCCTCGGCAAAACAATGATTGTAATAATGTGTTGTATTGTTTTATTTACAGTAAAAGGCAATGAGATGGCTCATCTAGGACATTATAATGCTGCAATAGAATTATTTAGTGAAGCTATTAGATTAGACCCTAAAGATTTTAGGTTAGTATATGATAACAATAAGCCTAATTTGAAACTATTAATGTAAAGTTTTTTCCTTCCCAGCACAGGGGGTACTAACTGTTACTTACAGATTATTGCTAAAAGCACATTACACAGCTTAAATCCTACTGTTCTTTATACGCTTATTTTTATTGTAACATTAAAATTAGTTTGTACCACAGGAAAATACCCAAATATTTGAATTCCAGATATAGTTTATTGACCAATCCCTGCTCAACATTTTTGTTTACATCACAAAAACCTGGGTCGATAGCGCAGTTGGTAGCGCGCTGGGATTTGGAATCTCGTGCCCAAGGGGGTGCGGGTTCGAATCCCACCTGGGAAGGTTATACCCTTCCATGAAAATTTGACAATAATGTCGATTTTCCTCCATTGATTAGATAATATGAAGAAGTTTCTGGCCTTGTGGAAGGGTAGGTGAGTTCTGGTTATAGACAATGGTCCAGGAAAGCTAGGTTAGGTGCACTGGAAGCCGTAAAATGACCTAAATTGTGTTGAAACAGCGTTCACTCCAATAAATAAATAAAATTTAAATCACAATACATTTGTTCTCAAACTTAACTTTGTGCTGTTTTGTTGAGGCATTGTCAATAGAACAAAATGTAACTGTGAAACTTTTGTTTAAAATGATGATAGGTAAAGTCATGGAAAGGTACATTCTATGATAACAAGCTTAAATCAACCAGTTATAGAAAACATTCTGGTCAGCTTAAAAATTCTGATTGAATGTGTATTTGATAAGAGAAAAATGAACTACATTGTATTAGTCAAATAAAAAAATCTCTTACTCAGCTAGGCTTTGCACAACTTTTTTGTACAGCATGTTCTCGTTATTCTGAGACAAGAAATAAAACTTTAATATCATTTACATTCATTATATCAGTTAGCCATAGTATAGTTATTATGCATTATGGGCTCGACATTAAGTAGGTTGCCTGTTTTAAAGACTAGCTATTTACAGTACTTGCCTTTATGTTAATGTTAAAGTTACTGCCATTATTTGTAGAGTGTCTGAGGTCTATAAAGAGTCTATAAAGTTTGTATTCTTGCCATGTTTTCATAATATCTATTGTTTTAATTTCAGATTTTTTGGTAACAGATCATACTGTTATGATAGAATAAATCAATATGAAAAGTAAGATTTATAATATTGAGGTTTTTTTATTACCTTATTACTTTTTAAATAATTTACTTGGTCATCAGGGCGAAAAATGATGTACACACCTTCTGATTCTGAAGAGGGAAACAGAGTTGGGAATCGGCGTTTAATGTTTTCTAAGGAATTAAATGAAGTTAAACTTATAGATTAGTAAAACGTAGAGGAGGGCAGTGTGGTTCCAGAGGTGTAATGTCAGTTCATGTTCAAGTTTTTATATGTGTAAATTTTCAACATTTACAATTATTTTAAAGTCCGGTTTCAATGCAGACTTCTCTTTTTTATTTGTTCATGTATGATTTAAGTTATTTTTTTATAGTAAGCTGTTATCTAACGCTAACAAATTTGAAAAATAATGTGCTAAAGAATCAAGTTTAAAGATAAAGATTGTTAGATTATATTGAAAGTTGCTTGTTAATGACTGTATAGATTTTATTTTACTTTCATTGTGTAGACCTTTTATGGGGCCGGCCTGGCTAGCTCAGTCAGTAAGACACAAGGCTACCAAGGTCATGGTTTCAATTCGTAGGCTGGACATGCATTCATGGAGCTTGGACATGAAATAATTTCTATGACTATTTTCTATCCTACCACTGATTATAAGTTCTCTGTCACTGACAAAAGTATGCCCCTTAGATCTGCTTAACTGCTAAATCCAGAGATTCAGCTTATTCAGGAAAGGTGAGGAGGTTGACTGGTTGCTATGGTATGACTTACAATGTGAAACCCAATTTAGAGAAAGCTTTTTGGTTTTAACAAATAAAGACAGACAAGAATATTTCATGACAATTATAGTCCAAACTGTCAAAGTTTGAATGATTTAACGTTGATTGAATACACACTATCACAAAATCATAAGTGTAAGACAAAGAATATGAAGTCGCTGTGAAATTATTCATGTTTTGACAGTTGAGAAAAAATGAAGTATACATCTATTGTTTTCATTATCTTTATTTCAGAGCTTTAAAAGATGCTGAAAAAGCAATATCATTAGCAAAAGATTGGCCGAAAGGTTATTTTAGACAGGGTCGTGCTCTGGCTGGTTTAAAAGTAAGTACTTATGTGATAGTGATGGGACATCGGCTGGAAATTATAATCGATTATCAGTTGGAATCGGTTACTGCTGTCGATGCGATTCTTCCGATTATAATCGGTTCCTGATAAGTTAGCTTTGAGTGAATATTTCACTGAAAATCCTTATAACGTTTATGTATTATGGACTAAAATTAAAAACAGCAACTTTTGTAGTGTAGTGCTATTTGTTGTTTTGTATCTGCTTTCTACTATTTACACATCATTTATATTGGTTCTTAACCACCCCGCCTCGTTCTGGTTGGCTTAGTAACATAAAAGTATGGATGGGGCAATGCATGTCCATATTAGCTTATGAAATCTTGCTTGGAAACGCTGAAATCTAAAAATATAACCTCTTTTTGTGCTGATGATCGATTCTGATTAGGTTAAATCAATTATCAGAATCGGGAGCCTCCAACTAGTGATTAATCGATCTTTCCCGATTATCGGTACAACACTATTATGTGATATGTTAGTCTATGCCGTATATAATTACAAGCACTTGCACAATAGAGTACATGGGGATTGAAATATTTTGGTTTTCCCCGCTGAACAAACAAACTGTCACAGTTGTTGTACAATGCAAGGATAGAAAAAACCCATAAATTGAAATCCCCAATTAGGTCTATTTATTTAAGTTTATAGTAATGACCCTAATTATTGATACACTTGAGTATATGAAATAAGTTTAGTAAAGTAAATCATGCCCAAATCAATTTTCTCTTCTTCTGCATTTGGAGATAGATTTTTTTTATTTGATGGCAACTTTTTTAACTTGAGTTTTCAGAGAATAGTAGGGGTATCCTACTGGGTATTGAGGTGGACACAATGAACACAAACGTGGCCGAGTATGGATTAAAAAACATGCATATCTTCCAGTTACGGCTCCATACGAGTGAGTGTTTTGTGCCATGTGCATACCGTCACCTTAATATGCAAGGCTCCCCACGGTCTACGGCTGTCTGCACGTACGCATCCGCAACAAGCCACGATTTTATGGGACTGAGGCATTACTTTGGTGGGATCTGGTATAAAATAAGATCAGGAAAACATTAGTTTACAAAACATTTTTTATCTGAGTGTCATGAGTGTCTTAGTTTTTCATCACTCTAGGCTAATGTTTTACATATGAAGATACCTATCATAAAATTACTGTTGTTTTATTTCAGATGTTTCCGGAAGCGGAACAAGCTTTTTCTCAAGTGCTAAAATTAGATAAAAATTGTGAAGACGCAGTACAAGAATTGTTACGAGTTAGAACACATCAAATTATGGTAGGTTTCGTTGGCAATAGTTTGTTTGAACTTTTTTCTTTCAACTCTGACTTATCCATGCAATCTTGACAACATGGGCACTTCGGATGTCTGCAATCATTTGCAGAATTTTTATTTGGATCGAGATTGATGCAAATGTAAGATTACTTTAGAATAGATCAGTATGTGATTTGATAAATGATACTTAACTGTATGTTATTGTTAAACTTTATTCAACTGCCAGTGGTGCATACTTTAACTCTGTTAATGTGAGGACTCCATATTTGTTCGAGAATGCTCATACATAATTATAGATAAATATTTATATTGATTTTGAAATTTGTGTATAGTAGTACACTGGGTCCAAAAGTTTCTTTACACATGTCAATTTTTGATGTTTTAGAATATTCTTATATATACTTGACATCTTGTATTGTAAGTTTCACTAATAATATACATTTTAATATGAACTTTCAATTATGTTTATCCATATAGATCTCCCTTTTGTAAAAATGTAGTTTTTGTTGAAAAATGGCTTTTATTTCATACTATGATTGAACTCACTAAAAATATTCAAGTTTTTAGAGAAAATGTGAAAAAAATAAATGTGTAAAGAAACTTTTGGACCCCAGTGTATAGTATGGAAATTATTGAACAAAAAATTGAGTATTAAAGTCAGTGGGGTTAATGTATATGCCACTTAGATTTCAATAAAATTCAACAGTAGTACATACACAAGGGTTAAACTTTTCTGGATTTTTAAGTCTTAAGACATCAAAGAGATTCTTTTCCTAGGTAAAATAGTATTTATTTAAAAAAAGTTAATTTAATATATAGGAAATGTTTAACTGTCATGCATATACCTTTGTCATCTTATTTTTTACAGGAAATGGGTTTTACTCGGCCTCAATCTGAAGCTGCTATAAAAAAATATGGAACTGTTCAAGCTGCCTTAGATTCATTATTAGCGGGTGTAGGTAAGTGAATGAAATATATACAATAAGTATAACATTACTGTGGTCTATTTATTTTACCTTTTTTAAAGGTTTTTCGTACAAATTTATTTAAACTAATTGGTTCATCAGTTGTTTACATGACTGACCACAAATCCTAGGATTGTAAGTTGGATATCAGGGTAGTAGCTCAATGGTATACACATTAAACTATAGGAGCTGTATTCCAATAGGAGGACGCACAATTGGGGATCAAGAGGTACTGTGTTAAAACCCCATCAAGTGCACTGCTAGTTACCTTGAGCAAGAAATGTACCTGGGATTGCTTTACTTCACTCAGGTGTAAATGGATGTCTGCCAGACAATCTGATTAAAACCCGATCTAAAATTTTCCTCTCGCCTACTCGCTAATTTAATCTGACCTTTTTCTAACGAGGGTAATGTTTGGGTGACGTTTCTCAACATAATATTAATCACGAAATTGTTATGATATGTAACTTGTTTACATCGTCTACGTCACGCAATTTGAAATGAGCTGTCCAATCGCAGACTGTGAATAATACCACTGTTAAATTAGCTTGCAAACCTTGTTCTCAAAGTAGAAATTACGTAATCAAAATGTTATTAATAGTGTTTTGTCTAGATGAAAGCTATATATTGATTAGTCGACATAAAGGTCATATCGACGTGACCCTCCATTGACATAGTAGAGATCCTGTACGACAATGCTCTACAGGATATCTATTTACGGAGATTGTCTGCGAGAGTGGTATAAGTCAATGTGACCAATGTGTCAGCTGAACTAAGCATAGTAAAAGACTCCCCATGGAGATTGATAGATGGATACAAGTAGCCAAATGACCATAGGAGTAAAGTGGGTGGATGTGCTATTCATGAAACTTTGACTATAAAACAAGAAGTTAAATGCAATTATTACAATGTCAGCTTTTTTTCGGGCAAATTTTAAGATAAATGATAGCTCTGACATATGGTCAGAGAAAGAAATATCTGTATAATCATACCATTATTGATCTGACTATTACGGCTGTCACGATATATTGCAATATGCAGCGGAGGCAATACGTACTGCGGTATGAATTTAATGTACTGGTATTTAGCGATATTTTTTATTTTCATTGAAAATTTCTTCCCTTTGCCAAATGAAAGTAGCGAAATGTCAGTTTTCAATGTTCATTAGATTAAAACTTAAAGACACAACTTATAAATCTTGAACATCAAAAGAAAATTGTAGTATAGTGGTTACATCATAATAGAGGTGAAAATTTCAAGTATTACATGTTTCATGACTTTTTCGTGTTTGCTAGCTAGTGAAATAAAGTGAGGCTCATGCATAGTTATTCATAATGTTACAAGTACTGTATAGAATATAAATTTATGAATATCTCTGACAAAATTGAGTAAGTAAATTGCTTTTGCGGCACTTGGTTCCAAACTGTTTGTCATTCAGACAATATTTCCACCATTTTTTTTTTATTGATAAAATATTTATTTAGCAGACAACATTTAATTGAGCTACATTTGAACTAGGTTCATGTACTCATTGCAGGGCCTCAATTATTATATCCATTCTACGTGACACACTGAAATTCTACCGTTATATCTAGCCACGAAAAAGCATGCAATACATGTGTCAAAATTTATGATAAGTTCTGTCTTTAAGTTCAAAGAATTTAACCCATCTGGGCACGTTTGGAATGTTCCCATAACTCTAAAAAAGCCCAGTTATAACATACTTCAATACTGAACAGTTGAATAAGTTCTTTAATACAAAAGTATTATGCAATCTGTCTTTTGTTTGCAATCCAATATATCGTGATACGTATTGGGATACAGTTCTAGTGCATGGCAATATACCGTGACACGCTTCTGGTGTATGGTACAGCCCTACTGACTATTATATATTGACATGTGTATTATATTTCAGCTGAAAATTCATTATCAACTGGTCAGGAAGTATATGTATCTGATGAGGATGAATTTGTAGCTACTTCACAAACTAATCATAGATCTTTGTCAGGTGATACTAAAATGGAGTAAGTAATTTTCTTTTGATTAGTTTTAACACTGAAGCAACACATCTATAGGGTCATATTACACTGTCAGTCAATCTAATTACCTTTTCTGGTGGATATGAATCATTGGATTGATCTGTTATTCAGTAACTAGGCACATACTTTACACAGTAACTGACAACTGCCCTGCTTGATTTAGAATCAGCGGTAGGAGGGAGTATTACCTTAGAAATTATTTCATGACAAAGCTGTATGAAAGTATGCCCTGCCTAGAAATTAAACATATTAGTCTTAGATGAGTCAGGTACCGACTTAGCTAGCTGAACAGCTGAGAAAGCAATAAAGAACTATGTTTTAGTTCAGTTTCAACATTTTTTTTTAAAGTGTATAAGCATATGTATGATGATTATTAATTGTGAAATGATGAATTCCAAAAGGACTGAATCAAGACTAACTTTCTGCCATCTGACTTTACTGTACAAAGGATTTAAACATCAGGGATCTTGCAGAGCCTTGATAGTCCTTGAAAATGAGTTCTGACTTGAAAAGTCCTTGAGTTAAGAGTTACCTTGAAAAATGATGTATAAATGTTGTTGAATTTAATAAAAAAAAACCACTTTGATTTCTATCAAAAACCTTGAAAATACACGTTTGCAGCAGTGTTTTGCAGAGGCACGCATCTGCCGTTGGCACATAAAAATATCAATGACTTCAACAAAATCACATATGTGCACCAAGCACACTATTGTTTTTCTTGTCAATTTGAAACCAGTTTATCAAGAATTAAGTATATTATTTTCATGTTCGTGAAACTGCAAGTATTGTTACCTTAGAATTCTATCTTGGTATTGTTTGTAGAAAAGACCTTGAATTTAGGTATGAGAATATTGTACAAACTCTGGACATAAGCATATTTTATTTCATCAACTACTTAGCTAAACTTAAAAATATAACTTGTCCTTTGTAAAATGTAACTAATGTTGTTGTGTTTTCAGTCCTAAAAACCCTGAAGGTCTAACAGCTTTATGGGTAGGAAATGTTTTACCTGAAGTTACTGATAAAAAATTACTTCAAATGTTTTCTAGGTAAGTATTCAGATAAGCAATTTTTACATTTTTAGCTTGACTATTTCACAGGCTTAGCACAAAACAGTCATAACTCACTCTTTTTTTAAATTAAGTTACGACCATTTTGAGCTTAGCCTGCTATTTGGAGAATAGTGGAATAATAGTACTCAGTTGTGTGTTGACTTTGATGTAACAATTCTCTTTCAAATGTTAGAATCTATTATAACTGTCTAATGTGTAAATGCTTCTTAAATGACATTTAATAATATTAATCAAAAACAAGATTTTTTACCAGTGTAAAGGTTTTTTCTGGATGGCACTGTATAGTCACATTTATAGCTTAAGAAATGTACTTACAAAGCTTTATGTGTTTACGACAAGGTTAAGGTTAGGTTTACGACCTATTTTGCATAATCATTACATGCTTCGCCTTGAGTATGTAGTAAAAACCCAGTGGATACCCACAAATCTTTCTGAGATTATTCATTCTATGAATGGTTGAGTGATGGAGAAATTCTTTTGAAAGATGACACTTGTTTTCAAGATTACTGTTAAAAAGTAAAATATCAATTAGACCTTTAACAAAAAACAAATATGTGAATATACTCGAACCTCAAAATTTGTAGCCCTAGTTTTTGTGTTAAAATTTGATGTTGTATTAATTCTAGATTTGGTTCTGTAAAAAGTGTACGATGTTTACCAGAAAAGTATTGTGCATTTGTAAATTTTCTCACAAAAGAAGCTGCAGGAAAAGCTATGGTTGGTCTACAGGTTAGTCAAGGTTTTTGAATTGTTTGTACCTTGCATATGTAAATATTTAGCCTATTTTACAATCTTATTTGATAAAAACCCATAAAGTATATTTGTTGACTTTGGTGTGAGTTCAATTTTTTTTTCACTAAGTGAGCTAAGAAAAATATTTTTTGAGAGTGATATTGCAAATTATTGCTCATGACTCATATATGGTTACCACCCAATTTCAATTTTAGCTCGACTTTACTAAGTTAATGGAAAGCTGTCCTACTCACCATAGCGTCGGTGTCCACGTTCATATTTCTGATTAAAGTTTTTGTGCAGTAAAATATTTTTTACTTTAACTTTTATTTCTTAAGGTATCAACTTAAAACTTTATTTATATGTTCCTTATTATCAACCACATCTCATGTGACAAGGTTAATAACTCCAAATACATTTTGTTTTAGAATTATCCCCCCTTGAACTTAGAGTTTTCTTTGAAAAATATTTGTTTTTACTGCAACTGTTTTATTTCTTTAGGTATTGTCTTCAAACTTTAAGTATATGTTCCTTATTATCAACCACATGTCATGTGACAAGGCTCATAACTCCAAATACATTTTTTTTCAGAATTATCTCCCCCTGAAATTAGAGTTTTTTTAAAAAAGATTTGTTTTTACTGCAGCTGTTTTATTTCTTTAGGTATCAGCTTCAAACTTTAAATATATGTTCCTTATTATTAACCACATCTCATTTGACAAGGTTCATAGCTCCAAAGATTTTTTTTCAGAATTACCTCTCCTTGAACTTAGAGTTTGCTTTGAAAAATATTTGTTTTTACTGCAACTGTTTTATTTTTTTAGGTATTGACCTCAAACTTAAAATATATGTTCCTTATTATCAACCACATGTCATGTGACAAGGTTCATAACTCTATATCCTTCTTTTCAGAATTATCCCCCCTTGAACTTAAATTTAAAAAGAAATAATATTTTTTTACTTTAAAGTTGTTAAGGTTATATTTTCATATATATATGTTTTTTATCATCAACCACATCTCATGTGACAAATACTTACTTAGTCGAGCATGCTGTCTGTACTGACAGCTCTTGTTGTGTGGTGCGTTTGGAACCAACACATTATAAAACTTACAGTATCAATTTGATATTCCAAAGAATGGATTATGTTCTTAGTAAAGTACTAATGTATGATATCATGTTTATATATATAATAGGGTGTAGAATGCAATGGTCAAAGATTACTGATAAAATTTCCAGATCATCCTATAACCAATGGAAATGATCATGGTACAATAACTATACGTAAACCTACACCTGCTGTATCTCCAACTACCAGTACTACTACTAAAAGGTGAGACAAAAATCTTATATACTTTGTGTTGATCTAGATTGATGAGACATTGATCACTCTCTAGTACGCTGGCTGGTCTCAGTTTCACAAAAAAATTAAGTGCGAACTCAATAACTAACTCAAGTGTTTTTGGTCTTTTAATAGCTTGTCAATGTAGTTGGAATGGCTGTTATTAGGTAATCAGGATAATATAAATATTCAAAATGTATTAACATAACATATCATGGGTTTTATTATAAACTTAAAGCTACAAAATTAATTTTCAATTGAGACTAAACTCATCAGTTCATTAACAGACGCAAATCAACGCAAAATCAAGATTGAGTTTGAGTACAAAGTTAAGTTTTTTCTTGAAACTGGGTCCTGGTCTCCTTGTACCAAGTCAGTAGGATATGTTGTCTTGCTGAAGTAAACTAGTTAAGGGAACAACAGTGTAGGCTTTGGATGTGATTTGAACTCACTTGGAGCTGACTATGTTGTAACCACTTGGCCATTACCTCCATCTGGCATTGATTGATATAGAGTGGCCCCCATCTAGCATTGATTGATATAGAGTGGCCCCCATCTAGCATTGATTGATATAGAGTGGCCTCAATCTAGCATTGATTGATATAGAGTGGCCTCCATCTGGCATTGATTGATATAGAGTGGCCTCCATCTGGCATTGATTGATATAGAGTGGCCTCAATCTAGCATTGATTGATATAGAGTGGCCTCCATCTGGCATTGATTGATATAGAGTGGCCTCAATCTAGCATTGATTGATATAGAGTGGCCTCAATCTGGCATTGATTGATATAGAGTGGCCTCCATCTGGCATTGATTGATATAGAGTAGCCTCAATCTGGCATTGATTGATATAGAGTGGCCTCAATCTGGCATTGATTGATATAGAGTGGCCTCCATCTGGCATTGATTGATATAGAGTGGCCTCCATCTGGCATTGATTGATATAGAGTGGCCTCCATCTAGCATTGATTGATATAGAGTGGCCTCCATCTGGCATTGATTGATATAGAGTGGCCTCCATCTGGCATTGATTGATATAGAGTAGCCTCAATCTGGCATTGATTGATATAGAGTGGCCTCCATCTGTCATTGATTGATATAGAGTGGCCTCCATCTAGCATTGATTGATATAGAGTGGCCTCCATCTGGCATTGATTGATATAGAGTGGCCTCCATCTGGCATTGATTGATATAGAGTGGCCTCCATCTGTCATTGATTGATATAGAGTGGCCTCCATCTAGCATTGATTGATATAGAGTGGCCTCCATCTGGCATTGATTGATATAGAGTGGCCTCAATCTGGCATTGATTGATATAGAGTGGCCTCCATCTGGCATTGATTGATATAGAGTGGCCTCCATCTGGCATTGATTGATATAGAGTGGCCTCCATCTGGCATTGATTGATATAGAGTGGCCTCCATCTGGCATTGATTGATATAGAGTGGCCTCCATCTGGCATTGATTGATATAGAGTGGCCTCCATCTGGCATTGATTGATATAGAGTGGCCTCCATCTGGCATTGATTGATATAGAGTGGCCTCCATCTGGCATTGATTGATATAGAGTGGCCTCCATCTGGCATTGATTGATATAGAGTGGCCTCCATCTGGCATTGATTGATATAGAGTGGCCTCAATCTGGCATTGATTGATATAGAGTGGCCTCAATCTGGCATTGATTGATATAGAGTGGCCTCCATCTGGCATTGATTGATATAGAGTGGCCTCCATCTGGCATTGATTGATATAGAGTGGCCTCCATCTGGCATTGATTGATATAGAGTGGCCTCCGTCTGGCATTGATTGATATAGAGTGGCCTCCATCTGGCATTGATTGATATAGAGTGGCCTCCATCTGGCATTGATTGATATAGAGTGGCCTCAATCTGGCATTGATTGATATAGAGTGGCCTCAATCTGGCATTGATTGATATAGAGTGGCCTCAATCTGGCATTGATTGATATAGAGTGGCAATTTTTATCACTTAGCATATGTTTATGATGAACTGTTGGGATCATTTTATGATGGTCTCTACGTCATGAAGAATTTTAAAAGGAATGTTCTTGTCATAAACTGTAAGCCTACTAATACCTTGACATAAGGTATCCATTTAGGGTCTGTTACTCATAATGTTAAAAACCTTGCCACCCTTGACCATCAGAAGACGTTCAGAAATCATAGAGACCGGAAATACCATAATTAGCATGTCATATCTCTTAAAGGTCCTTTTCAAAGGTTGGTTAAATTTTGAACATTTTTCCTTTTCTGTAATTGGGTGAGCAGTTAAGGGTTCATAGGAATCTGTTATTATTTCTTGACCTAGGCAGTCTGAAAATCTAGCAAATGTCTGGTTGTATATTTTTCTGTATTTCCATTTGCTTAAAATTTAAGATATAGCATGGGCTCTTTAATGTCATACATATTAGTAGTCCTTTTTTGGTCAACCATATTTGTGAAACAGTAAATTCACTGATTTTAATGTGCCAATGTGGTGGATATTATATTAGCTATCTCTATGGACATAGAATAATCTTTGAATTAGTCTTGACTGCTTTATATTATGACCAGGATCAGACCATGGATATTGAGGATATTTGTTAACTTCGGTGTAAGGTGGATTTTTATTTCACTGTGTGAGCTCAGAAAAACCTACTTTCACAGAGTGGCTAGCCACGAGTGAAAATGTCATTTTCTGAGTTCAAGAGTTGAAGTAAAAAAGATCTTATACCAAAGTTGATGAATATTCTGTTTTATGCTTAGTTTTGTGTTTTATTAGATTGTTTTACACAAATTATAACATGACATCATTTCTTCTCCAAGATGAGGTCACTTATCTTCTAAGATGACATCATTGACGATGAAAATATTTAACCGCTATATTCTTTGTGTCTTTGTAAAACTAAGATAGGACAAAAGTAAATCAGTCAAAACATACAAATCATCGTTTGTTCTTTGATTATATGTTAAACCATCGTCGGCAACCACAGTACTTTCTTATGTCACTCTCCATACATACTGTGGGCAATTTGACTGGCGAAATCTCGTTTTCATGAATATGCATGAGGCAGGAAGACCAATCTTCTTTCAATAAAATCGCATGTTACATTTAAATACTCTTCAATAACAATGACGTCATACTGGATATTTCTTCACCCACTTGAGAAAAATCACTCATGGGCGTGGCCATTTTCGAATTGTAAACCAAACCTTAGATATAAAGTGTAATTGGCTAGTTTTCTGCAGTGGTTTCCTTGCGGAAACCATGAAACTGCCTCATTAATTATTCATGATTACGAGATTTTCCTAACCAAATGGCCCATGGTACATAACCCAGCATAGCAGAGTAATGTATCGTGGGATAGCTGACGATGATGTTTAACAGTACCAGATACTAGCTAGACATTGCCCTGAACCTTATTATAAGATACTATCTGACAATGTTTTATGTTTATAAGTGTTCCACAGCTACAACCTTCTCTAACATTAGATTGTAGATTATTGTTTAACTTATGTATTACGTAGATTTGTTACTTTATTTTGTATATTATTTCTAACTTAGTTTGATTACTAACATGATAGATTGATAAAATGGGCAAGATTTAAGTTTTTTTTATATGTTTCTATTTGTTTGGGGCTATCAGCCAAAACAAATGTATCTACTGTAATTTCAGTCTTTAGGTACGTAATTGCAAATAGTTCTGTCAGTATATAAATAGCAATTCAAACAGATTGTCTACTATGACAGGCACAATAATTTCTAAACTCCATACAAACATGTAAAAACTAAACTTTTTTCTTTGCTAAGCCAAACCCTGATGAGTCATGCATATAAATACTGAGAAAATAAATGAGTAAAAGTTGGATAAACTTTACAGTAATGTCTAGGGCTGTGGATCGTTGAGCTAGTGGCGATTCGATCCGAACCACGATTCATGTGTAGCGATTCTCGAATCGAACCACGAATCACTTGTTAATGGAGAAGCTTACAGGAATTCATGTTATACCAAATGCAAGTGAAGAATTACAGAAGCTTTTACTGTATGGAAAACCATGTACTCCAAACATTTCTATTACTAGACGTTTTGGGGGGCATTTTCAGTGCTAACATATTTGTTTAAATACGTTTCAATCGAAATTTGACACAAGATAATTAAGTTAGAGTTAATTAAGCTAAAAATATTCTTTCATTTTTTCCAAAACTAGATCGCGATCCGACGATTTTTGACATGATGAATATTCGTACTCGATTTTCTGGTCAGGATCGCGAATATCGAGTACTTGGATACTCGCAGCAGCCCTAGTAATGTCAGACACAGTGTCTGATAGACTTGTGTATTTAATTCCCATATCAAATTTTCAAAAAAATTAGTTTTGGTGAATTGTTAGTTGAAAAATTCAGATTTTTTTTTTGTATCCTATGAAACAACTTTGTTTGATATATGACTGTTTTTAATGACACCAAAATGACAACTACATGTATGTAATTCCTGTATAATACTCATAGTGTATGTGAGTTTTAGATCATCAAATATTTGGACAAACAGGCTCTGTCATTACTGGCAGGGGTGTAGCTTTCCCAAAATAAATGTGTAGGCAGGTGACGTCACATGTATGACGCCATCAATCAGTTACAGTTACTGCTGCTTGACTTACCTCCCTTTATAAGTAATTTAGCCATCGTATCAAGATCTTTTCTTATGGTCAATCTTATGCTAAATCTAGACTGAGTCATTTTTTTTTATTGAGCATTATTTTCAAAAGTGATGGTACAATCCATATTTCTTGTACCCCTCAGCCTACGATTTTTATTGCATATTTGGCATTTCAGCCTTTTTATTTTTATTTTTTCGAATATTTAAAAAAATGTGTAGGCACGTGCCTTGTGTGCCTAAATGAAGCTAGGCCAATGACTGGCCTGGCTGACTGTTAGATTTTGAAGTCTTAAGACACAGGTTGAGAACGGCCTAAAATGGTGTAACGGTATCATGATATAAAGCTGATGTATCGTGACATTTTCTATATTTCTCTTAATGGCTGAAAGTTTTTATGAAAATTAAGAATTGTTTATTAAACTGATAGTATAGTAAAACTAATTGTGTTTATTTAATATTGTATTCAACTAGATAAGGAAATTTAACGGTATGTATTTTTATACTAAAAGAATGCACATTATTTTTCTGTGTGCATATTTCATTGTTGTTTTAGTTTTCTCAATATTGTGACCAGCTTTTTATTTTATAAGTAATTTTTTATTGTAATTATGAGGGTCGACCAGATAGTATGTGGACTTGTTTGAAACTTTCATATTGGGATTAAATCTTTGAAATGTGAATATGTAAGCAAGTACTGGGGAATATATCTGTCTTGAAAAGCTAAGCTGACATTCAGATTTAATTTATTTATACTTTGTTTAATGCTGTGTCAACACAATTTTTTATGATATTTTAAGACATCCAGCACACCTAACCTAGGTTTTCTGGACCCTTGTCTATTACCAGTATTCACCTACCCTTCCACAAGACTGGAAACTTCTCCATATTATCTAATCAATGGAGGAAAATCGACATTATTGTCAATTTTCATGCCTTTCCACTATAAGATCATGTATCTCTACCATGTTCTCATTTACCTGTTTTAATGAAGATAAAATAACATTTCAAACTGTTGCGTCCTTGGTGAATTTTTATGTAGCCTATTTGAATTAGTATGGTTGAAGTATTTATTGTTCGTAAATTTTACAGCTTGTGATATATATTGATTGTTTTTGTCTGTCATTGATATTTTTGTATATATTAAGGGTTAATAGTTTAAGACAAGTCTGCATACTTCTGGAAAAACTCTTCCTTTTTTAAATGTGTTCAAAATGCAAAAACTAAAATATTTTTTAAAAGATATGCCATATTTTTCCTTTTCTAGTGCTTGAATTGTATTTATTAATGCATGCTTTATAATTTATATTCAATTATTTCCCCCTTAGTCTTAGCTATACTGTTTTATAAATGATGTTGTGGCTTTAGTCATTAAGACATTTTGTCTTTTATATTTCCATTGTTTTAACCAACCATTTATGGTGACATTTTGTGGACAATACAATGTTTGAGCAGTAGTCCAGTGGTAGGACGTTTGCTTAGGGATCTAGAAGTCCCAGGTTTGAATCCAATCAGAGGAACTGCTAATTTCCTTGAGCAAGAAATTTACCTGCAATTGTTTGACTCCAACCAGCTGTACATGGGAACAGTACTGCAAAGATCATGAACCCGGGTCGATAGCGCAGTTGGTAGTACGAGGGATTTGGAATCTCATGCCCAAGGGGGTGCGGGTTCGAATCCCACCTGGGGAGGTTATACCCTTCCATGAAAATTTGACAATAATGTCAAATTTCCTCCATTGATTAGATAATATGGAGAAGTTTCCGGCCTTGTGGAAGGGTAGGTGAGTACTGGTTATTGACAATGGTCCAGGAAAGCTAGGTTAGGTGAGCTGGATGCCGTAAAATGACCTAAATTGTGTTGACACGGCGTTAACTCCAATAAAATAAATAAATAAGCAAAGAACAATAGCTTGAAGGCGGTCTGGATGATCAGCAGTTGTTGTAAAAGGTTGTAAAGTCTGGTCAACATGTAAAATGTTGAAGACATTAAATCTAACCATTTATTATGTACTTGTAGAGTATGTAATATTAGCATGTGTGAATACATTATGTCTCTTCTTTACTTCCATAGTCAACAATATTAAACTATGTCCCTTTTATACTTCCATTATCATCTGTACCTATAAGAAATCTTATACTTCAAAAGTTTTTACTAATCTTCTAAAAATTAAAGTTGGTGAGAAAGGTACTCTTCAATTACTTTTGTGCCCTGTCAACACATTTGATATCCCTTCTTTTCTTAGTCTGTTCTCATCTGATCTTCACCAAGACACAGTCGGAGTGTTATATAATATAATATCCAAGATAAGTTTGACTATCAGGGCAATCTACCCACTGACACCAGAGTTGCTGCCCCTGAATTGTGCAACATCTTAGTGAAATTGATGGATATATTTTGTGAAATTTTAAATCCTTAGCTTTTTGTTGGTCATTTTTCTGTAATATGATTTTATTTGTTAGTTTTGTTGTTTTTGTATTCTTTTTTTATCATGATTGATTGTAAATGTTGTTAATTGTTTGTTGGATAATTTTATTTACACTTAGTATGATTGTAAATACTCTACCATATTTAAAATTGGTTTTAGCCAGATATGTTATCCACATTAAATAAAGTTGTTATTATAATAAATGTGTTAAAACTATTTGTACACGTGAATGGATAAATGTAATTATGTATGTAAGTATTATATAAGACATGTTTTACTTGAACAGACAACATCTTTTATAAGTTGTCAAGGATATAACGTATCTACATCTATTTCTAATGACTCAAACTTGGTATGCATGACATTTCTGCATAGATACATCTCTCATCAATGCTTCGTGTTGCACGGACAGAAAGTCTTCCATGCAGGTCTATCTCTGGCATGCTGACGTTTTGAACTGGCATTTTTATGAAATGTTGACATCATTGTTCTGATATATTCTATCTCATCCTTGTTTCTTGTTTATCTCAAAGGCTGGTTGTATTGTAAGTGTATGCTCAGTTTATGCATTCACTAAAATACTCCCAGTTATATTTTTGTAAAACCTAATTAAGGTTTGTTTTTTCTCAACTGTCAATACATGTAATAACCAGCTATATATTTCACTTGTTCAAACCAAATATTTACTAGCAGTAATAAGTTGCCTGTACCCGAATTTAGGTACTACGTCAGGGGCAATGGGTCGACCTTGAATGTTGAGAAGTGTGTGATCATTAGAATGTCAGACCAATACATTGTGAAATTTATGTGGCATAATCAATTAGTTATAGATTTTTAAAATAATTCCATATTTCATGGTGACTGGGTTACAGTAGGTTTCCTCATTCTTATACATGTTATAACAAATTATCACTAAAAACTTTTTCCCCACTTTTGGCCTCAAAATGTCCCAGGAGGTGCCAATGTAAGTTTTCTTGCAATCTTTAGTTGATTTAAATGCCAAAAACCTGTTTTAAGCAGGCAGACAGCTCTGAAGGCAAAAGTGCAGAATTTTCATATTTGAGAAGAAAAGCAAACAATGGCCTCATGCTTTCCAAGTCAATTTTAAAACCACATTTTCTTGACCGACTAGACCTCCCCAACAAGCTCAATGTAATTATCCTAATCTTGATCACAGGTAGGTGCACAAAACATTCTAATGAAGGACTGCCTATAACAATATGATTTAAGCCTCCCAGCTAACTCACTCAGTAACAAACAAGTCTACTGATCAAAGGGTCCGAGGTTCCATTATGGCAGGGCATACTTTACTGGAGCTTGGTCAATTTCTACAACCGTTCTCCCTTCAAAGGACAGCTGTCAGCTTCTAATGGAAGTATGCACTTAGTAACTGGTTAACTGTTAAATCCAGAGATATGGCATTTCCGGGAACGGTGAGTAGGTTGACTGACCGTTGTAATATTACCTATACTAAGTGTTGCTACGGCATTAAACTCAACCAAAAAAGGATGTAAGATTAAACAAGAAATATCATTAAAAAAAATATTCGGCGCTCTGCTGGGTTCATTTTCAACGGTTTGAAGTTAAAATGTTGGTCATGACGTACATGTATTAACTATAGGTCAAATGTAATTTGTCCGAAATTGCAATTCAGTCTCTACTGACAATTTTTGTCCGAATATATTGCCACATTGCTGATTTGTCAATTATATATAGGTCAAAAGTTGGCTTAGACAGCTGCGTCGAAAAAGTTAGATAGTAACCTGTGATTGTCACATTCTAGCATACTAATTCATTTATCTTTAGGCATTATGACTTTGGTAGAAAATGAGTAACTGTCTCAACAGTAAGTATTTCTATTTTACCAAATTGGGTTCAAAATTTCTCCATTTTTTCATGTTTTTTTATTTTTACCATTTCTGTTATTTGCTTATACGTTATTTTCTTCATACGGTATAATGTGTAATTATTTTATGGCTCTTGAAATTGAAATTCAGTTTAGACCTTCATTAATGACCTTAGGATTAATAGCCATCTCTTTAAAACATTCATCTCTAATGTCAGTTTCCAGTAAATACAGCTCAACCCCCATACAATTGTTACTTCTGTGTAAAAGTCGATTTAGAGTGGCCCCCCTTCTTGTCAATTTAGAATGCCCCCCCCCCCTCTTGTCAATTTAGAGTGGTCCCCCTTCTTGCTGTTATCAAGAATTTTTTCTTATTAACACCCAATTTGGTCAACCTTTAATTTCCTCGAAATTGGCCAATTTTTTCTGTGCGTGATACACTGGTCCATTTAGGATAATGATGGGTGAGTGTTTACCATGTTTAGCTCTGTTGTTTGGATACTGTTGTTTAGATATTATGTTTTCTATACATTTAATGTTGTTACATTATCTTACTTGTAATAATTTATTTATTTGGTGATCAGGGTATAATGTTGGTATTCAGGTCATTGATTTTGTGTTATCATTGCTTTATTGGTACATGGGCGATAGTTTTCAGTATTAATTTCTCATTTCATTATTTTTAGAATAAATTACTCTATATAGTTTATATGAAATCTGTCTATTTTGAAAGTTGGTTTTCAGTGTTGTTAAAACTTTCAACTTCCACCCATGTAGGTACTTGTTCCTTTTTATATGTTGCTATACATGTATATGATATTTCCATTGTCTAAGTGTCAAGTAAGAGAATTTTTACTATTAGAAAAATAGTAAATGATATTTTAGATTGCAGGATGGTCCTAATAATGGGTTTATAACCCGGGTGGTCTGTTTTGTGGAACTTTAATGTATATTATATCTACTAAGTACAGTTTTTTTTGTCATTGTTTAGTTTTTAGCTCATCAAAGCAACATCGTGCTTGGGTTGTGCTATAGTGACCTGTTTTTTTGTCCAATGGCTGGTTCATTGGGCTATTTTGTAGTAAGGGAACTTATTTTGTAAGAGAAAAAAGAACTATAGTCCATCTTCCCTAGGTAGTAAGCTTGTTCATCTGTCTCTTGGTCTGATTATTGATTTCTGGATGATAACTTTCCATCAAGGCAAAGGATTAAAATTATTTTTGAATCAAAATATTGATTTTATCATATCATACATAAGATGTGGCAATTGATCACTGACATTTTTATCCACATATTCTATTTAAGTAGTAAAGTAATCGAAAGTAATTGAAATGTAATCGGTGATTACATAGAAATTGAGGCATGTAATTGATTAAATTACGATTACAAGTAATCGAAAATGACCTCGATTACTGATTACAGTCGATTACTTGAAAACATGTATTTGATTACAATCGATTACGATTACTGATTACAATTACACCATCCCTGTTTTTGATGCACTGATGTTATTGGATCAAAATGGGACTAATAAAATAATAGTCCAATTGGATTAGAAGTAGACTCCTAGTTGTGGTATAAATGAGTGCAAATTAATCCCCTTCAATTTATAAGTACTTTATTTTATTTATTTATTTACTGGAGTTAACGCCGTGTCAACACAATTTAGGTCATTTTATGGCGTCCAGGGCATCTAACCTAGCTTTCCTGGACCATTGACTATAACCAGTACTCACCTACCCTTCCACAAGGAAACTTCTCCATATTATCTAATCAATGGAGGAAAATCGACATTATTGTCAAATTTTCATGAAAGGGCATAACCTCCCTGGGTGGGATTCGAACCGGCACCCCCTTGGGCACATATTCTAAATCCCGGCGCGCTACCAACTGCGCTATTGACCCGGGTTCAATGTTTAAGTACAGTTGTCCATCATTTTCTTTTGCTTTTGGTGGCTGTGCTTTATATTTGTAGCTTCAGTGTTTAGTACTTGCTATATATTTCTTGTAACATTGTCAGATTACCTTCCCTTTTGTGACAGAATTAGGTTATTACCTCCCCTTTTCATGAATTTTTTACTTAGCTGACTAATATCATGGATTAAAGAGAGCAGAGTTTTAACTCACTTTTTACTCTCTAGATGTAATTTATGTAAAGTTAGTTGTATTTCTTTAGTTGACAATGACCAGCTACTTACCTTGAATTAGAAATCACTGGTTTCGAATTGCCTTGAATTAATACCCCTCACAATTGATTTTTGACATGAATTGATTCATTTATTAGTTGGATTTTTCAACGCAAAAAATTTGGCTAAAAGTTTGGCGAAATACTGTCGGGCATCCGGTGTCGTTAACAAATGTGTTTAAGTTTTTCTTTACCATATATTTCTGCCATTTATGGTCAGATCTTTGTGAAACTTCATACAGTGATAACATACCATGTGATGAACAGAATATGAAAGTAACCACAACTCTACCTGCCTTTATTATGGATTATTTCCCTTTGCAATTTTTGCGTTACAGTACTTAAATCCGGCTTTAATGTGGTTTCCACATTACATTTCTTGTTCCTGGTTAAAAAGCTTTCAGGCTTACTTTATAATGTTTAGTATATGATTTCCTTTCAACACTTGATGATAATACCTTCATGTTTAGTATTTTTATTCCAGACAAAATAAGTTGTGTGACATCAAACAATTGTCTTACATTTTTACAGATGAAAGTTTTCAGGATTATTCCATATTTCAGAATTTTTGTAGTCCCAACTATTGTATACGTTGAAATTCCTGTTGGATACTAATTCTGTGTTGTTGTTTTTTTTATGAAAAATGAGCTTGGTATGCAACATTTCTATGATATCAGTAAATCCTGAATATTCTTGTTTCCATGATTTTATATCTGAAATAATTGTGAATATATTATCTGTGGCTTGACTGATTGGTCACAAAAGGTAGCAGAAATAAAGTTCCTGCGGAAATTAATCTGTGATACAGCAGAAATTTATACTGTAATACACAGAATGTGTAACATGTACATATGTATTGTTAAATTTTATTCAACTGTCACTGGTGCATACCTTAACTCCACTGATTTAAATATATTTCTATTGATTGTAAACTCTGCTGATTACAATATATTTCTATTTTATTCATATGTACTGTTGTGAATATTTAAATTGGCAGAATCGATGTATGAGCCATTGACAGTTGAATAAATTTAAACATTATAAATGTGAATAATTATTAAATACCCGATAATGCCTCAGTCCCATAAAATCAGGGCTTGTTGCTGACCCGTACGTGCAGTCAGTCGTAGGCCGTGGGAAGCCTTGCGTATTAAGGTGATGGTAGGCACATGTCACAAATAATACACTCCTACGGAGTCATAGCTGAAAGATATGCAAGTTAAATCAATACTCGGCCACGATTTTATTCATGATTTGGATTTAAAACTGATACGTGTATCCACAGCTCATCTCATGGACCCTGGTAAAAACGTACCAGTCCGTACAGGTACACAAGAGTTCGTACGGGTGTTTGCGGAGCTTGATCGCACGGCTCCCGTACGGGGCCCTCGCGACTATTTTAAAGTTTATGGGACTGTAGCATAAGCCAGACTTCAAGGATACATGAATAGACAGATTTTCAGGAAATTACAAAGTTTACTAACTTGCTGTCAGAGTAAAAGCAACACACTTTCTCATGATTACATCTCTAACTGTTGTTTTATTTCTGTTGTCTATTTCAGCAATGGAACAATCATCGGAGCTGCTGTTAAAAGTACACAAAAAATTACTGGTCCTGTGAATGGTAATGAATGTTACTTCTGGAGAACTACTGGTTGTACTTATGGTGATAAATGTAGAAATATGCATGTTACAGCTCATAAAGGAATTGATAGAAAACCATGGCAAAAAGACCAGTAGATATAGTTGTTTTATATAAAAGACTTTACTTCTAGGATTGTGATCTTGTATTATAGGACATATAGGAATATATATGTGTGTGCACTGTTGAAAATATGTTTGGTGACATGATGAAAACACGTTGGCTCAAGTTTCTGAAGAGTTTTGAACATATTTCAAAGGTTAGTGCAAAACCGCCATAACTCAATATAAAAAAAGAGTGAGTTACGACTGTTTTGCACTAAACCTTGCAATTTAGAATTCAAATTTATGTTTTCTCCAGCTGAATAATGTTTATTTGTACCACATGCATCCATGTGGAATGAAATTATTTTACATATTATTGCTGAAAAGTATGAAACTCAGATTAAATCTTATTGTTGTGTGTTCTTACATTTTTATTTCAATTTTGTTCCGCGCTGGTACAATTCGAAACAAAAAAAGTTTTTTTCGCTGAAAAATCTCATCAACTTGAGTTTTGAATTAATCTATTGATTGGTACTTATTTGATCCTGTTATTACCATGTTTGTTTAAAGGTAGAATTTTTTCATGGCATGATTGTTCGCAACATCTGAAGACTCATTTAGCCAGGTTTTAAGGGTATGTGATTAATAATAGGTTTAAATATAGGTTATTATTGATTCAGTAGGACAGCTGAGGTCAGCAGTTTGACTGAAAATATAACGAAATGTGACTTAATAAATCAAACAACATATTGTAGGTTTAGCGGAAAACGATTGTAACTCACTCTATTTTTATATTGAGTTACAACTGTATTCTGCTATACCCACAATTTCATTGCAAATTGTAACCATGTTGCATTAAATCATCTGACATACACAATTATTGAATTTTCCTTTAAACCTTTCTTACGAGATGTATCTACTAAATGTAAAAACATAATATAGATAAAAAACCCAAATAGGGAAGGCTTTTTTAATTGTGATCAGTGACAGTAGCTGAGGATCAAATTGGTACTTGAGTACAAATTGGTACTTGAGTACAAATTGGTACTTGAGTCAGATTTGTAAGAGAATATGAACAATAATACAAATTAACATATCTTTAATAGTACTTTGGTATTTAAAGTTCGATATTGAAATCTTATGAAGAATTTTTGTTGTAGAAAGTTCATTACATTTTACATAGAATCTTCCAGTCTCCTCAGAGTTATTTTCAATAATTGGTTTTACTATATGTATATATGTTGTTTCTACTTCAAACAGATGTAATTAATTCTTTATTTTCATACATGATACATGGGTATAGGTCGTTTGCGTTAAAGCTGGACCCCTAAAATCATGAAATATCTCAAAAACTATCGGATGGAATTAACTCAAATTTTGTATGTTATCATAACTAGCATTTTCCTTCTCAAATCCAAAAATTCAGAATTTTTCTTTAATTACAAAACATACTTCCCATAGACATGCAATGCAAATTTTGAAGCCAAAAAGAGACTTTTGTTAAATGGGTATGTTCCATAATCAGAACAGCCACATAACAGTAGATACAAAATAATAGCTAAATAAGGCCCGGTTAGAAATTTTATTTCATAACTAAGTATAACAGTATATACAAACTCAAATATCATCATCACTGTCGTCTGTATCGTCAAAATCTATACATATTCTACACGTACGATTTTAAAGAGGGGCCTCTGCTTTACAATGCAGTAGACCGTCAAGTGTTTATTTAAGCGACAAATTTACAGTAAACGCACGGGACTTTGTATAAATACACTGGAAGTATGACAATGTTATAATCAGAACAGCTTTTTTACCTCCCGCCGGATTTTTGATAAAAAATTCCAAATATTTTGCATTATACCTTATGGAAAACTTTTTTATTTATGTATTAAAAATTCTGAAAATTTAAATACTAGAAGGAAAAATTGAAATAAGATTGTATTAAATTTTTTAGCAAAATCGCTGTTATAGTTTAAATGATATTTACAGCAAATAGGGGTCCAGCATTAACGCAAACGACCTATAGCTTGTTTAAGACATAGTTTGCAAAAATTTGAACAAATATAAACTGAAGGGCACAAATATAAAATGTTACAATTTAGTCAAGGTTTAAGCATGCCACAACTGGCTGTTGCTATAGTAACCTCCCAATGAAAACCATTTTACAATGTTACCGGTTGCTATAGAGAGCTGTTACTATGGCAACCTCTAAATAGCAACCATTTTACTATGTAACTGGTTGCTACAGAGAGCTGTTACTATGCTAACCTCCCAATAGCAACCATTTTACAATGTTACGAGTTGTTATGGAGAGCAGTTGCTATGGCAATGCCTAAGTAGCAACAATTTTACAATGAAATGTAACAGGTTGTTATAGAGAGCTGTTACTATGGCAACCTCCCAATAGCAACCATTTTACAATGTTACTGGTTGTTATGGAGAGCAGTTGCTATGGCAACCCCTAAATAGCAACCATTTTACTATGTAACTGGTTGTTATGGAGAGCTGTTGCTGTAGTAATCTCTCAATAGCAACCATTTTAAGCTGTTAAAACAAGTGCTGATGTAATAATTGTATGGTATTGTTACATCTTCATGAGTATGTTACTACATTAGTAACATATTTTGTATGAACTTTTTTTTGTTGTTGATTTTTTTATTTTCGAACTACAGAATACACATGTGTTGTGTTTAAGTTACTGAATCTATTATTTGATGTTATGATAGTTTATTGTTATCACTATCTCATTCTAAGTAGCAATAATACTTTCTGTAATTATTTCTTTTTTCTATAGTACAGGTTGTTCTCTTCTTGTGGCATTGTCAAGGTTATTCTGTAACTCTGAAGAGTTCATTTTTGTAGGATATTTTGATTGCAACAAACTGATTGGAACTGACCATTCTGTGTGTGACCTTTTTTTGTTTGAATAACAATACTTTTACCCTCAAACATTACCATGTGCTCTTTTGTCAGCACCTGTTATAGGACAAAATGTAACTGTAGACGTTTGTTATATATACTCATAGGTAAAGTCATGGAAAGATCCATTAATAGGCAGTTACACCAATTTGATTATTCACGTATTGAAAAGTGGCTGCCAGGAAGAGTCCATATAGCTACTTTTGGTATTTATTTATTTTATATGAGTGCTCTGGGTGAGCTTTTGTGACTGGACTTTGTCTATTGTACAGCATGGGGGTGTCGATCAATGTTTCACTTCCGTCAACATCTCTTTATTATAATAATAATAAGATTATAATAATTTCTTTTAAGAGATTACACATTTTAATAAATCCAATGTTCCATGTGGGCCTCCATTAAACATATCATAAAGTATGTTTTTCAACGGTCGCGGCACGAGCTGGCCGCTTACAGGGGGTGACCACTTACAAGGGGTGGCTGTTAGGAGGGGTGGAACTGTATATACATTATTTATGTAATGATGAATAGATTTAATAACACTTGAAAATAAAAAATGAAAAGTTAGTGCAGCGAAAAACATTATTTATATTTGAAAATGAAGTTAAGAACAAAGTAATCTAAAAAAAGAGAAAGAACATTAAAGCAAACAGGAGCAATAGGCATAAGATGAGTTTTAGCAACATTTCTTCCCAAACCCCTTTGATATAATTTGGTGACAATGTTTCTGGCATGGAGCTCAAAGTCACCACAATCCTCAGGTTTATAAACTTTATAGTACAACTGTGGTTGCCATGTTAATTGAAAGAATTGTGAATTAAATCTGAAAATCTGCTAGGCATAGAGCATGATAACTAGGTCACTTTCTTAAATCATTTGAACATTTATGGAACTTCCTACTTGACACATTTTTGCCCCAATTTTCATCAAACCCCAATTTGCATTCAGTTGAGCGTTGTAGGGTCATTTTGGCTCTCTTGTTGAATTTCATATCAGTATTATCTGCTTATTCTTTGTCCCAGAAGCTTCAGGTACCAAAAGCTTCAGTTATGTATTTGTCTTCAGGGTTGAGAATGCTTTTCTTAAATGTCATCCTTTGATTTTTTTTTCGTAGGGATTAATCAAGGGAAACTTTCAAACTAAGAACCAGTCTTTTATTTTTACTGAAAATCTTTAAAATTGAAAAATAAAACTTGTATTTTCAACTCATTTTGATGGCTAACCAAAATTAAGCTATCAAATAGATGGTTGCCCACAAGACTAGTCACTCCCTCTTTAACTTGATACCCTTACTACTGTCTTGCTGGTCAACCCTCGATATTCATATGATATCGATATTAAGTTATAGTGCCATGGACCAGTGTTAAGACTCTGTGGTTGTATAGTCAATATTAACTGTTTTTAAGTGCTGATCATTTATGCTAGACTAAAGTACGGGGTTAGAGCATCAACCTCGCACCATTCATAAAAATGTTTTTTAACCAATTATCAAATGTGAAAGGATCACTCTTTGGTCTTTATTTTTGGGAAAATTCACACTAGTGAAGACATTAGTTATGAAAATATGAACCATTATAAAAACTTTTATTTTTATGGAAGCTTGTAGATGGTCTATTATTATAATGGACCATTCCGAGTGCGACCTTTTTATTTGAATAACAATACATTTACCCACAAATATAACCATGTGCTCTTTTGTTAACACCTTGTTTGTGGGAAAATATATAACTGTAAACCTTTGTTAAATATCCTAATAGGTAAGGTCATGGAAAGGTCCATTGTTGAGATCTTGAAAAAAATCATAGGTGATGGATTTGTCATGTTTCTACCATTATTTACATTGATGATTAAGTGAAAATGTCAGTTTGAGGTTTACAGAGTATATTGTCACATGATCTTCAGCATGCAAACAAGCACTTGTTTTTTGTTAAATTCTTGCAGCTACCAAACGCAATAGAAAAGCTTCAAAGAATGAATAACATAACTGTTAGAACTTTATTTCTGAAAATGCCCACATTAGCTTGTGATTTGTTGTGGTAATTTTTTTTCTCTAAATACTTAATCTACTGTATGATGAAAGTTTTGTGCAGAGTATTTTGAGTGAACTATTAAAATTCACTAGATTATTTATGACTCTTTGGGAAAGAAATGGTAGATATTTATGTACTATTTGATATCATTTGATTATTTGTCTGGATAGAGAAATTGTCAAAACACAAGTTTTAGTTGTTGTTGAGATCATGTGACCATTGACACTGTTTATTTTCTATTTTTGACACTTAAAGGGGTGGGGACACAATGGTCATACATGGTTGGGAATACATGTATTTTGTTTTTGTATTTACATGAGTTTCTATACAGTCATATTGCACTACTTAAGTTATAAACTACTTTGTAATATGATTTTACTGAAATTCCTTTTAATCATAAAATCAAGTCCCTATGGTACATGTTTAAGCTTTTCATGACAAATGATGTATTGTGGCCATGATCTGAAGTCTCATTTAGCTATATATACAATTGTCCCTCTAAAAGTTTGGAGACAAAGGAAATTGAATATTATTTTTACATTTCAATGATTGTTTTTTATGGAATCATTATTTTTAATCTATTTAGTATGGTTTGTAATAAATTGAAAAAAAATAAATGAATGCAATACATTTATAAGAGTCACCATGTGACATCCAAAAGTCTCCAAAGTCATGTTAAATGTAATTCTTTTCAATTACATGCATTGTAGTTTTAAAATTACTTTTGTAGTCTTGACTATAGGTAGAACTGTTACTGTTATAAAAAATCAAGCATAACTTAATAAAACAAACATTTCAAAACAATACGTAACAAATTTTGGATAGAAGTTATTTCGTGGGCTTTCAAATGGAAAATGTCTTTAACATTTTAAAGGACTCAAACGATATGTATATATATAGATGTATATGTCTGCAGCTATAAATGTAAACAACAACAACTGTATTCTTTAATAAACATTTGTATATCAGGCCTAGTAATTTTGGTCCGAGTTGATCTGCCTGTTATAAAATTGGTTTTAGAATTTACTGTTCTTAAGATTTTATAAACTAAAACTTATAACTGACAACCTTCATCCTACCTAGCCTAGTTTGTCAATACTATTTTTAGAATTTTATTTAGTTCCCAAATGAGACTATGGAGTGTGGTCACACTATGTCATATATTACTGACTACTTAGTTATTGATTATTAAAAAAAAAGTTGAAAACTGGTTTATTTTTCTATCTGTATACGATGTACCATGAAAACTTGTTTTGTCTGTACAATTTTTAGCTCGACTTTACGTAGTAATGTAGAGCTCTCCTACTCGCCCCAGCGTCGGCGTCCGCGTCCGCGTCCACCTTTCTTATTAAAGTTTTTGTGCAGTAAAATACTTTCTTCTATATCTTTGTTATTTCTTAAGATATTAACTTCAAACTTTAAATATATGTTCCTTACTATCAACCACATCTCATGTGACAAGGTATATAACTCCAAACACATTTCTTTCAGAATTATCTCCCCTTGAACTGATTAAAGTTTTTGTGCACTGATTAAAGTTTTTGTGCAGTAAAATACTTTCTCCTATATCTTTGTTATTTCTTAAGATATTAACTTCAAACTTTAAATATATGCTTCTTATTATCAACCACATCTCATGTGACAAGGTTCATAACTCTAAATATATTTTTTTCAGAATTATCTCCCCTTGAACTTAGAGTTTTCTTTAAAAAGTGTTTGTTTTTACTGCAACTGTTTTATTTCTATAGGTATTGACTTTAAACTTTAAATGTACATTCCTTATTATCAACCACATCTCATGTGACAAGGTGTATAACTCCAAATATATTTTTTCAGAATTATCTCCCCTTGAACTTAGAGTTTTCTTTAAAAAGTGTTTGTTTTTACTGCAACTGTTTTATTTCTATAGGTATGTGACAAGGTGTATAACTCCAAATATATTTTTTCAGAATTATCTCCCCTTGAAATTTAAAAAATGTTTGTTTTTACTGCAACTGTTTTATTTCTTAAGGTATTGACTTCAAACTTTAAATATTTGTTTCTTATTATCAACCACATCCCATGTGACTAGGTTTATAACTCCTTATACATATTTTTTACTCCTGTGACAAACACTTACTAAGTCGAGCATGCTGTCTCCTCTGACAGCTCTTGTTGTATGACTTGTCATCCAACCTATATTTTTTAAAGAGATTTACCCTAGAATGTTGGTATCAAGTCCCTGAATTGTTATAGGAGTAGTAATCTGTTGAATAATTTGCATAATTCATTGATTTAATAGCCATGGTAATACTGTTTTGTTAACTAACTGATGTAGTATTATTGAATTTTATTCAACTGTCTCAGGTGCTTACATAAATTCTGCTAATTTAAATACATTTGATCAATCATGAGTACACAATTACTGGGGACACGTCTAGTTTAGCGGACCCCCGAAGTAAATATAAATATGCGTGCGCAGCGTTCTGTTTCTATGAGCAGACCCGTAAAGATAAATGTGGCTAATTTTCTGTTATTATGGGGGCTGCTGCCCCCACCGATATTAAAAATGGATAAAAATAAAAGCACTTTTAAATAGTTATTAAAAATAATTCATTTAAATAGTGAATAAAAAACTGCATTGGTAAAAACAAAATGGCGTCCAAAATTTTTAAACAATGCAACGTCCGAGCATGCGCAATAGCAGAGCTGCTAAACTTGATTCTATCCAAATTACTGTACTGATTATTTCAATCAGCAAAGTTAATGTATGGCCCATTGACAGTTGAACAGAATTTAACACTTTATTTTTTTTTGAAATTATGAAGAATACATGATACAGTTTGTTATTTGAATTAGTTCACATTGACTTGAGATGAGGAAGTCTTATGTAAATATTATTTACATTCATTGAGTCAGTCAACCATGATATAGATACTGAAACATGTAATACCGGTATATAAATCTGTCTTTGGTCAAGTTCTACATTTACTGAGTTATGTGATAATAATGAGATATATTAGTTGTAGAGTATTTTAAAAATGTTGGAGTTTCAGTGATAATATTAACTTGAGCTTAAATAGAAGGTATTGTGGGGATAATGTCATTTGTGAAAGATGTTTAAAGTGGCCACCTAGTAAATATTGAAACAATAGAATGCGTTATATATTGTATTGTATGAGTTATTATATATTTTTATAAATAGTTCATGAGTTCATGAATAGTAATTAGATGGGTGTGTCCATTTATGAATAAAAATTAGAAGGGCATGTATGTTTATGAATAGTAATTAGAAGGGCATGTCTGTTCATGAATAGTAATTAGATGGACATGTCTGTTCATGAATAGTAATTAGATGGGCATGTCTATTCATGAATAGAAATTTACGGGGTGTATCTGTTCATAAATAGTAAATTTAGAAGGGCGTGCCTTTTCATGAATAGTTATTAGATAAGCTTGTCTATTTAAGCTACAAGTTGTTTTTATCACTCGATCTTCCAATAGAACACAGCACAATATATGTACTATGTATGTAATGTTATGATACCAAATGTTATTATTTAAGATCTGTATTTGTGAGTGCTTAGGTATGCGAGAATTTTCAAGCATATGTTGGAGTAAATATTTTAAAATATCAAGTTTAAAATGTATTTGTTATTTTTGCATGGGGTTTCCCATGTTTAGTAGTGGACTGTGGCAAATCCACATCAAAATTTGTTGTGGACGATTACATTTGGTTGTGCGCGTGCACATAAAGGGATAACTACCACTGCAATTAATATAGTCCGCATTACGCATTAACAAGCAGACGATAAGAAGCACGTGTATATCTTACCTAGTTTATGTATGGTAAAAGTCCCTTGTATCACTTCCATAAGTTGTATACAGCCATATACTCTGCCAAAACCCCATGTCTGACAGCGCTATCGGCACTTTGATTTAAAACTGCTTCTGTTTGGGTTTAATTCTGTAGCAACTCATTGTGTAGGTCATTTCATGGCAGTCAGTCTAACTACTCACCATACCTGGAAAGTGTAAATCTCTAGATTTAGCTGTTAACCTGTTACTTAACACATACTTCTGTCAGTGACTGACAACTGCCCTACTTGATTAAGAATCAGTGGTAGGAGGAAGAATGGCTGTAAAAATGATTTCATGACCAAGGCTCAATGACAGTATGTCCTGCCTGGGAATGGAACCTAGGACCCTCAATCAGTAGCCTTGTGCTGCAGTGCACTACCAACTAATCTAGCCAGGTGGTTATTAAAATATCATAAATATTTATTGTCTATTTTACCAGCTATACAATAACATATAAAATCAACTGATATTCAATAAATCAACATTCTAACTACATGTATTAAGTGTATGCTATAAAAAACAATACAAGGAAAATGTATAACAAATATGCTATTCAATATTTTATTAACATTGTTTATTGTTATATGAATATATAAATACACAATGTGGGAGGGAAAATCAAACAGCAAAACAAACGAAACAATAAAATAATAAAACAATTTCTAATGCATTTTGCGGGCTTAGTGCATTAGTCAAATTTTAAAAAGCGAGTTACAACTGTTCTGCACTAAGCCCATGATTTAATTATGTGATACTGTCATAATCACAGACAATTTTGAAGGTTTTTATAATAAGATTCTTAGTGATCTCAAAATATACAACATATTTAGCATCATTTTCTTATGACTGTCCTGGAAAATGACCTTGACATTGGTTTTAAGGGTTTGGAACTACATGCTTTGTCTTGTTTTGAGAAAATTATTCCCACACTTATTTTATAATAATGAATTTGGTTGGGTGCTAACAAACAAATGGACAGGACAATCACAAGATTCACAATATGCCAACATTTACTGATGTATGTGTAAACAAATTCAGAAATATGCCAAAAATTAAAGAAAAATAATGCCTGGTTTATACAGTGGGAAATAATGACTGAAAGGCTAGCACTTTTTATTACCAAGAATGGTATATAAGACCAATAAAAAACACAATGCAAACATCAGCTAAGTAAACCCCATTCTCGTTCCCCGAGGTTATCAAGATTCTCGATCTAACTAGTATTGAGAATCCTACTAGACTCTGGGTAAGAAAATGAGTAAACCCATCAGACAAATCACATATCAGTGAGGTCCCTTTAAATAATATACAATAATTACTATCTAAAATTGGGAATGACTGTAAGCAACTATAAATATCCCTAAGAAAATAAATAATCAAAGCATACATTATAAGATTTATATAAATGTACAACATGTTGTATAGTTAAAGTATACACAAAAGCTCTGCTACAGTATTTTAAGTACATCATCAAGTATTTTTATAAGCAATGAACCACTGACAGTTGAATAAATATTTTTTACAAATAGTTTTGCTTGTATACATACTAGTATAACTCCATACTGAACTAAGTTATATACACTGCTCCACTACATTTTCAAACTATTAGCAAGTTTTAACTGTAAGGGGGGCAGGGGCAGATCCAGGATTTTTTTCTGGGGGGGGGGGGTTCCAAATTTTTCATGGGGGGTCCAAACTTTTCTAGGGGGAGGGGGTCGAAGTTTTCTAGGGGGGGGTCCAAACCTCCAACCACAACCACATAATACACATTTTGCAGAAAAAAATGCAACATATTGATAATAAAAACAGCATAACCATTAAATCTGTATTAATCACTGAGAAAAATTGCTTCATGATACTTAAAAATGACTTACAGGCAAGAAATACACTAATGGACAGGTACATTTTCCAAATTCCGGACCCCCCGCTGGATCTGCCTATGCGGGGCTTACATTGACCCTGCTGAGTTAAATACTTGATATTTGTTTGATAGTCCTCGTACATAGATAAAGGTAACTATATATATTGATAGAGAGTATGAGGCTTATGTAGTATATATTGAGACATACATTTTTAAATAGAAGGTTATGTTATAACAAATTAAATAAATAGTAAAATATCACATCTACATACAGAAATGTTTGTCTATAATAAATACATGTATATAAATAACATTTTAATTTTAGCACCAAGATAAATCACTCCTTGGATATGTCATCTGACCTTCCAAGACTTTCCTTAGGATTTTTGTTTGTTTCAGGCTATCAGACTAAATAAGTAATCTGTCATAATTTCAGTCTATCAATCCATAGGTATTCCACAAATATTTCCATCAATATGTCAATAGTAATTCTAATAGATTTTCTGCTATAATTGGCACAACCATTTCTTGACTCCTTACAGTCACCTGAAAACCGAACTATTTCCTGCGCTGAGCCAATTGACCGATACTTGTGATGAGTTGTGCATCTTTATAGAGATGTTTACATCGTCTTACATTATATAATGGTATAAACTATTTGTTTGAATTGGAAAAGTTTAAAGATCCATCCCTAGAATAAAATGTGGATAAGAGTTGATTACTTTGAATGGCATTTACACTAGAGGGGTTTTGTATATTATTTTACGCCAGCAAACGGGCGAAGTAGATTAAATGTGCATGAATGGTAGCATTAAACGTGGTGTTGTGGGGTCACTTAATGGTACATTGTACTTAGATTGAACCCTTTATCTTCTGGTAACCAGCAGTCAAGGAATATTTCTTTTAAATTAAGATAAAATATATTCAAATCCTGTAAAATTACAAACTTTGTTACCCAAACAAATTTGGTGCTTCAGTACTTTGATTATATGGTTTTTTTTTGGGGGTTTTTTAACGTTGCATTCTACACATATGTTGGTCATATACACGACGGCCAGCTCTTCCTACTATAGGTTTCCTGAACTTTTTCTATCACCAGTTCTAACTTACCCTACCACGAGGTCAACAACTCATGTATAGGGTATGACCTGCCGCGACCGGGTTTTGAACCCGCGATCTCCGGATTTGAAGTCAGACATGCTAACCACTACGCCACGGCCATGGCTGATTATATATGAACTAATAGCCTAATATATCTACATTGTATATGAAAATTATAAGTAAAGTGTTGGATAGTCACATGACATATCCCTGTGTTTATAATCTAAATATAAAGTATAATACATTTTAAAAGACTAAGGCACATTTGTAGTAACTGCTCCTACATAAAGCATGTACTTGAAACTAAATGACAGCAAAAGCATTCAATGATTTAGTATTTTAACATACAAAAATGGCAATGAATGTACAAATATGGCCAAACTAACACATCAGTTTGATGGGTCAGCACCATACTAATCCTAATAAGGAGCTTTAGTCAGTTGTCTTTCCCTGATAAAATATGAAGCAATCCTATTGGTTAGTAGGTCCTTACAGTTGGAATCCTCAGATTTGATCATTGAATTTCTATGAAAGGATTACAAAATAGTTCATCTTATATCTTTCTTGTGATGAAATTTAGATAGTTATTTACCCTAAAAATACTTAGCTTGAATTTCAAACAAGTTAAATGATTAACAAAGAAGTTATTAAAGATTAATTTTGGCAAATTGACATTCAAAAGTAAGGTAAAAATCTGAGTGATCCAACTAATAGGACCTACATATTTTAAGAGTATACAAGGGGAAATAACTGACTAAAGTCCCTTATAGGAATTGCGTTTTGATAGAGTGATGCATATTCACTGACTTCACAGCTTTTTCCTCTGGTCATGGGGTACTTGTTCCTTTATTAATAAGGTAAATTGAGAAGTTTCCAGCCTTGTGTAAGGGTAGGTAAATACTGGTTATTGGCAAGGGTCCAGGAAAACTAGATTAGGTGTGCTGTTAGCCATAAAATAACCTAAATTGTCTTAACATGGCATTAAACCCAGTACTAGAATATAAACAGTAAAACTACTTGCAGTATGTATGATCTCTGATCAGTATTTCTTTATTTATTATTTTTATTATTGGATTTAACGCCGTGTCAACACAATTTAGGAGGTTATTTTACGGTGTGCAGCGCACCTAACCTAGCTTTCCTGGACCCTTGTCTATAACCAGCACTCACCTACCCTTCCACAAGGCCAAAAACTTCTCCATATTATCTAATCAATGGAGGAAAATTGACATTATTGTCAAAATTTCATGGAAGGGTTTAACCTCCCCGGGTGGGATTCGAACTTGGACCCCATTGGGCATGAGATTCCAAATCCCAGCGCGCTACGATCAGTAATTCTTAAAAGTTCATTTGTACAAGATCATTTAGAGGCCACAATAAGGTTAGACCTTTTAAATTTTTTGTCTTACAAAAATCCCGACCCTAATTTTTCAGAAATTGAAAAAAAATCTTGATTTTTTATTACCCACCATACTTATTTTTGCACCAAAAAAGAAAAAACCTAACCCATCCCAGTATGAAAAAGCTTAACTTGTCAATTATCACACAAATTGAGAAAATGTCAGTGAATTTCTAAGAAAAATATCAATTTCACTCAGAGCTTGTACAAAATGGGTTTGAAAGTTGATTTTAATTGACATCTTTTTTTATTTCAACCTACCATACTCATTTTTTCAAGAAAATTCTCGTAAGACTAAAATATAAAAAGAGTGGCTTAATTGTCAAAAAAAGTGAAATAACTAAAACATGGACAGAATAAGCTTAATGCCCTTCATTTCACATTTCTGACTCATGAAGTATAGTGGCAAGTATTAAAAAAAAAAGTAATTACATTTTATAGTCTAAGTTTCATGCTTACTCACGTTCACCGACTTTACAGCTATTACCCCTGGTCACTAGGCTACTGGTATCTATCTATCTATCAATCTCCCTGGGGGGTCATTTTACTCGCTTATTAGTGCAGCCGACAAATTGGCGCAACGGAATTATACCACCCTCGCAGGTACCCATTTACACCTGGGTGAAGTGAAGCAATCGCGGGTAAATTTCTTGCTCAAGGAAATTAGCAGTGCTCCTAGTGGGATTCGAACCCAGGACCTCTCGATCCCTAAGCACGCGTCCTACCAATGGACTACTACTCCTACGTAAGTATAAACATTAAATGTGACTTCATTGATTGGGAAAAACAACAACTTTAAAATAATAAATAAGAACCTCAAACAATAACACAGTAAGCAGTAAAAACTAGCTGTGGCAACATATAACAATTGGTGCTGAGACAATTTTTAGAGTTTACCTT
This sequence comes from Mactra quadrangularis, assembly GCA_025267735.1. Taxonomy (NCBI): domain Eukaryota; kingdom Metazoa; phylum Mollusca; class Bivalvia; order Venerida; family Mactridae; genus Mactra; species Mactra quadrangularis. Next base: position 43,797,240 of record CM046298.1, on the reverse strand, counting down.
GATCGTTGAAAAATCATGCAATTTTTGATAATTCTTAGTTCTAAATATTTAATTTGAGATGAAGAAGTTCCTTATGTTAAGATCATTCTGTTACATTAAGATCATTGATTTTGAAGGTCATTTAGGCCATGCCTTACCGGAATTTTGTTAAGCGTCTGCTTGGGCCTAGGTTTTAGAGTACTCGATCCAAAACATCAAAAAAAAGTAGAAGTTGATAAAGTTTTCTTAAATAATTCCCATCTTCCGGGATTTGATAATGAAATTTCTTTCTATGAATCTTCAGTTATTGGGAGGACTTTATCTGATGAGGTCATAGAATGAAATGGTTAAAATTGTTCAGATACATTTAGCAGCAGTGAAGCAGTGTTCTAAAAATGACAATTTTAGTGCAAATTGACATACAATTGTAAAATATGAATATTTCATTCATAAAATTTTGCCCACTTAGTTAGTTTACAGTACAGATAATTTTAGTATGGAACGCCATTCTGCCATGCGAATAGCTAACCTGCTATGAGAATTGCTATTTGCAAAATGACAAATGTGAAATGACATTTGCTAATGATTATTGCGAAATGCTTATTGGCACAAGGTTATTTTAGAACAATTTACGCCATTAATCAGACCGCTGCCTTCCAGGAAGGTAGATCTAGGTAGTAAACTGCATTTCGCATTTATCATTAGCAAATGTCATTTAGCAAATTGCAATTGGCATTTCTCAAATTGCATTTCACAATACTCATAAGCAAATGTCATTTCGCAAATCACATTTCGCATTTGTCATTAGCAAATGTCATTTAGCAAATTGCAATTGGAATGGCAGAATGGCTTTCCATATTTTAGTATGTTTCTCAGTCACTAAGTTTAATATTTCTCACAATCTATAATATAATTCATTATCTTAATACAAACAATGACATACACTGACACATAATTTTATTATAGAAAATTAACGACATCTGTAAGATTGTTATAAATGTTAAATGTTTTCTTGATTCACCAAAGATGCCAACTTTTCTTAGAACCACTTAAATTTTGTTTAGTTCTCCCATCTGCAGGTAGAGTGGAATGTTTAGGTTCCTTCTGAAATATAAACATGTGAAAAAATATAAATTAAGGCAATTTGAACTCTACAGGTCACAGAATTTGCAAAATAGTCACAATTGACCATTCCCAGTATGACTTTCCATTTATAGTGCGTACAAAAAACAAAACGTGTTTAGGTAAACATTAAAAATGAGACAATCCATTTCAGGGGTAGACAGTATTGAAAATAAAATTTGTGGAATTCATTTTAACAAAATTAGCATGGCGGATAAACCACCACCACTTGGTAAATCATGCTTGTAATGGTAAAACGCTTTTTATTACACCAACAACTAAGACAATCATAAAACATATCACAATTGTTCATGTTATGGTCACCTTGAGCATCCCTCCTCGTGAATTAGTTCATTGTATTGTTATTATAAATAGTGTTTTTTTTTTGTTCGAACTATACATAGCAAACCGTTTACCCCAAAAACATAACCATGTGCTGTTTTGTTATTGGTCTACTTTATTCACCTGTCAGTGGTACATTGTTAGACAAATATTGTGTATTAAATCAGGGATGTTAAAGTATGCTCCATCAAGTAAATCTAACAATAGCAGCTTGTTTGTGGGACAAAATGTAACTTTTGTTAAATAGGCTAATAAGTCATGTTAAAGTTAGTTTAAAGTTAAAGTGGAGTTATAAGTCTTCTTTCATCTACATGTTCAGTCTACTTTCGAACTTGTACGATAACTCCTGGGTTCTGAAATCCCCCTCAGGCAGGCGATCAATTGGAGTGGAACAATTGTAGGTTAATTTCTTGCTCTAGGAAATTAGTGCCCATAGTGGGGATCGAACCCGGGACCTCTCGATCCCTAGGCCGCGTCCTACCACTGGACCACTGCTCCTACTATTATGTTAAAAATGACCATTGAAACAATAGTTATAGCATTGACCATGTATATATTATAAAAATACTTTCTCAGATACCCAATGTCATGTTATAACATAATTTCATATATCCAAGTATTGTCCAAGTTAATGTTATTACTAATTTACCCCTAACTTAGGTTTGAGCATATGTGTCTTATAACCTTCATATTGCTAGGTTAGCAAACATAGTCTTCATACTTCTTATTTACAAGTAAATGGACTAGTTCTGTACTGACATTTCAATTAGCTAGCTGGGATTTAACTCCATTTATCCTCATTTTACTCAATTTACCAAACCACCTTTCTGTGGTTCCTCCTTTCACCAGTACTTACTTACCCTTTCACAATAAGTCAACACTATTGTCAATGTTTCATGAAAGAACATGATCTGGGGCAACAAAGAAACAAATCAAAAAGATTGGGTTCATAGTTGAGCTTACTTATCGCTGGACAACAAAGATATAACCATGCAAATTGGTCCTATAATCATACATATATAGAATGTTATATTACATGCAAAGGTCTCAACTATAGATTGTTAGAATGAAATATACATTGGTATTTCATGCAAGTTTATGCAAACACGGCCTTTAACATGCAGTTATGACCCTGTAACAGACCAAACATGGCCCCTTATGTTCTCCGAGGAAAGAGAAGATCACTCTGGAGCATTGCTACACTTTCCAAATAAGAGTTGAGGACCATTTGCAAGGTGCTTTCTACTAAAATTTTCCATTATTCATTTAAATAGTTAAGACTGACTGACATTAAGATGCCAGCTGTACTTTTGCACTTGATTGGTTTCTTTTACAACAAATCTTACAACAAAATTCAGTTTAAACCAAAAGTAGAAAATGTTTAGGGGGATTTTTTTTCGAAAGAATGAAATAATTATTTGAAATATCGAAATAATTATTTCAGAAATTGTAATCATAGTATTTTGAAAAATTGAAATAATTATTTTGAAAAAAAATTCTTTTCACAAAATCATTATAAAAACAGCAAAAAAAAACAGTTTTTCAAAATGTCATTAAAGGAGATCTCAAAATTACCCTGTATTTCATTGTAAGATTTTCTTGTAAAGATATAACATTGGGACCTCATAACAATAACAACTAACCCAGTAGTCTTATTATCAAAGTTTACTGTATTGCTGGTATCATAGAAAATTAATTTTCATGACAAATATAAACTTTTTCGTTCAACAAAAAAATCATCTAAGTAAATCCACAGAATTCATACACAAAGAAATATAAAGGACATCAGTCAGTTATTTCCCTTTGCATACTCTTCAAATAGCTAGGTCCAATCACTTGGATTACTTGGATTTAACCCTTATTTTTTAATGCCAATTTGAAATCAATCAATCTTAAATACCTTTTCTTTTAAATAATCGAAATCTTTTGAAAATCAAGCTAAGTATTGTTTTGTTGAAAAACTATCTAAACTGCACCACTCGTGTTAATATCTTAATTAACAAGAAAGATATTTGATGAAATATTTTACTATCCTTACATAGGACTTCTATCATAATGATAAAATCAGAGGATTCCAACTGATAGAACCTACATGCCAATTGGATAGCTTCAGACTTTATCAAGGAAGGATAACTGACTAATATTCCTCATTCCGTACTGAGAAAAATATCCTAGGTTACCAAGTATGCATAAAAATTGATATCATTGAAACCTTTGGTTAACTACAGTTATCACAATATGGTGTATACATGTATAATTAATGAACATACATCAACATGGAATGTTTGAAAAATAGGTAGTGTTATATTCTATTCAACTGTCATTGGTGCATGAATTAACCCCATTGATTTAAATACTCACTACAGTATTTCTACACTCATGATCAGTTTAAAACTTAATGTATGCACCACTAACAGTTGATGAAATTTAACAGGATAATTATTGTCAGATTGTACATATGGAATGATTTACTCAAACTAACAATGTAAAAACTTCATTAAAAAAATAATCAGGAAAAAGGAACATTACTGTCTCAAATAATTAGCTTATACAAAAATTTGACTTGTATGTTGAAATTAGCAAAAAATGTTTGAGTAACACAGTTCGTGTAGAAAATACTTTTTTTTTCATACATTTTGGATATACCAAGTTTGATTATGCACTCTTGAAAAAAGGGTTATGAATAGTTCTCAACAATGCTAAGTATACATTAAAATGACAAAGTTAAAGATAAAATATAAACATACATTTTCAACTAAGTATAGTTTCAGATAAAATCTGTATAAATTTATTTCTTTCATGCTTTACGGTGAAATGTCGTGTTATTCGATGAAAATAAACGATGAAAATATTAATTTTATATTTTCATCGTAGTGAAATATAACCTTATATTTTCATCATTCATGACGTCATATTAGAAGATAAATGACGTCATTTTCGAGTAGAAATGACGTCACGTTATAATTTGTGTAAAATACATCAAATAAAACACAAAACTAAGCATGAAAGAAACAGAATATTCGTCAACCTTGAAGTAAAATTTTTTTTATTTCAACTCGTGAACTCAGAAAATGACATTTTCACTTGTGGCTATGCAACTCGTGAAAATATGTTTTCTGAGCTCACTTGGCGAAATAAAAATCGATCTTACACCAAAGTTGACGAATATCCTCTATTTATTGTCAGTTACATTCACTAAATCAGTAAGTCTCAGTGTATGTCATTCAAATATATACATTGTGTAGTTTGTTTACATTGGACAACGAAAACAATTAAATATCAATTAAATCAGCCAATATGAATACAGAAACATGTAATATATATGGCGAGGTCAATTTGAAAAAAACAATAAAAATTTTGGCGTTCCTAAAAATCAGTAAAACATTTGCTATGTGGAAATATAAGTAAAGAGAGCTTAAAGAAAAGATAAAATATAAATTGATGGAATGTATGAAATAATAAATGAACCTCTAGAAATAGTGAACACACCATTAGGCCTAGTATAGTATTACATACATGTACAATAGTTTTCCATCTAGCCCTTAAATATAGATTTTAACATTAGAAAAAGTTAGAAACCATGCATTCATGCAGTCTACAAAATTAGAATTTGAAAGTGGTTGCCCAAACAAGCAGCATATTATCAAAAATCTTACAACAATTTAACATAACAATATAGAAGGATTTACAACTACTGTCATTGTAAGACGCTTGATAATACAGGCCCCAGATCATTTTAGTGGCAAGAACTATATCTTGTTAGTAGATTTTTGGTTCCGTTAAATAAATTTTTTGTTCCCCAAACTAAAAAATTGTCCCAGGCAACCAGACACCCACAAATTTCACAGACTGATTCATGTATTGATAAATTTTATTCAAATGTCAGTGGAACATACATTAACCTCACTGATTAAAACACTTATACAATGTTTCTGTACTAATGATCAATTAAAGTAGATAGCAGATTTTAAGTACAAATATTGAGTATTTAAATCAGGGGGGTTAATGTATGCACTATTGATAGTTGAATACAATGTATGAATACTATGTCCCGTGTAACGTAGTAAGCCAGATTAGTATGTACTTTTATGGCTTATAAGTTTTAATAAATGGGCAGTGGAGGTCAACAGTCAATTAACTTAGATACTCCTAGATCAATATATATGGTCAATATTTTACATAATCATCTACGTCAGAAGTACCATAAAAATCAAAGTGTTAATTATATTTATAAAAGTATATTAATAATGTAATACTGTATTGTAAACAATTGTGTTTGAAACGATATATAAGAGCTCGCATTGTTGTGCGGTGGGCGACTCAGATATGTAACTTTGTAACACCATGTCACTTTCATATTTCAAATAAACTTAGAACAACTATATGAACTTAGTTATCTACTATGTTACAACCGGTACATCAGTATAAAGAGAGAAGTAAAAATTTCAAATAAAAAAGACATACAAATACAGTGATTATAAAAAGATGTGAATGAATGTTTAATGATAAATGACTAGGAAATTATTGTGATAAAAATTATATAGAGACAGTCATTTATAAAGGAAGAAATGAGAAGCATACAAAATATAAGAAGTATTGCAACTACTAACAATTACATTGTAACAAATTAAGACCAAGTATTATACAATTGAGTTAATAGTCCATCTCACAAAGATAATAACCTAGAGTAAGCTATTTATAGACTAACATGGAATACACTATTTATATCTGATATGTATTTCCTCATAATGTGTGAAAAAGAATAAATTAAGTGTTGGCTTAATGTAACACTGTTCTTTCTCATTTTCTTTCAAAAATCATTTCTTGTGTGTTTTTTCTTTTTAAGTGGCATGATACACATCAAAAAGAAGATTTGACAGAGTTTAAAATTTTAAGAGCAAAAGGAACTACATGTAGTTGGCATAGTTGCTCTAACAAAAAAACGCCTGTTTTGTTAAAATACATTGTACACATATTTAGGCCTCCTGAAGAGTTTTGAAAAACAGAGTTATAGCTTAGTTGCATTTAGCCAACAAGATGTAAAATCACCTCTAACATTATGGTTGAAATATTTATATGGATTTCTAAATTCAGCATAAGTAATTTTTAAATACTGTTGCTGCATGATGGCACATAGATATAACATATAAAAAAGATTATTGGATATCTGTTTTTTTCTTGATTTATGCCCGTTTACGACAAAATTATACAAAGACAGTCAGTTCACCTAATGATATTTCCTGGAATTCACCACTACAAGACATCTGTCAACATTAAATAACAATATATTACCAAAACAGTGTTCCATATACATAATGATGGATATAATTATGAGACGAGATATAGTATATTATATATTATAAAACATAAGCTCCACTTGGTGAACCAATGTGCAACCATCATTTATGCAGGTTAAATTCATTCCATTTTGCCTCATATAGAAAACAAAAAGTAAGCCGGATATTAAATTAAGTTTGTTTGCCCTTTACCGACCAACCAAAAAACAATGCCGCCGACTCAAAAAGTTTTATTTGAAAAATATGTGGTGTGTTTTAATTGGTCACGACCATTCATCGTATTACTTTCCAGTAGTTTCTTTACACTAATATTTCTGCTTTAGGTTCCATGTGTAAATCATTGAAAAAAAAAATTTCCTACCTACCGACCCAACCCAAAATTTAGGGTCGGTAAAGGGCAAACTGAGAATTTTTTAGAATAGGCCTAGTGGAGTTATAACTCTAAAACTGCACTAGGTGGTTTGTTTGTTTGTTTGTTTGTTTTTGTTTGGTTTAACGCCGTAGCAACACATATAAGGTCATATAACGGCGGTCAGTCAACCTACTCACTCCTCCCGGAAAGGCTAAATCTCTGGATTTAGCTGTTAACCGACTACTAAGCGCATACTTTCGTCAGTGACTGACAACTGCCCTACATAATTAAAAATCATTGGTAGGAGGGAGAATGGCCGTAGAAATAATTTCATGACTAAGCTCCATGAAAGTATGCCCCGCCCGGGAATCGAGCCCACGACCCCTCGATCAGTAGACTTGCGTGCTACCAACTGAGCTATCCGGGCGGCTATGCACTAGTTGGAGTTAAGGTTCTTGCACTCTGTATATTATGTTATGGCATAATACAAGTATACAAAGTTTAAAGTAATTCTGCAAAATTATGCTTTGTATTGAGGCGCTGTTACAAATGACCCTGCCATGGGTGGCCCTATAAAACGTCCTGACTAATTTGTAATGGTAATAATACATGAAAAAAAGGTCCAGTTAACATAATAGTTTCTCTTTAGTATATAAAATGATATAGTTCCCCAGATAAAAAAATATGAAGTTTATAAAAATAAGTTAAAATTCACAAAAATACAGATAAAATAACATAAATATCAAATAGGCATTCACAATACAATGTTAAGTGCCAGTAAGAAAAGATAAAATGAATACAAATAACACAAAAGGGTCCGAGAAAGTCCTTATTCACTCATCTCAGTTAATAAGTATGATCTATCTTTAAGATTTTTGCAAAACAAGTTCAGACAATGTCTTGACCTATTTTCCAAGTTTTTTATTCTAATGACACTTACATGAACACAGCAAAAAACTTTCTTAATATTTTTGTGTAGCAGAGCTGTATATATAGTATAAGTTTAAATCATTGTGTTATATTCATCAGCCTAATTCGCTCAGTTGTGACAGAGTATCTAACTTGCTAGCAGGAGATCCTAAGTTCAATCCTTGCATCACACATTTGATTTCTTCTCCCCCTATTACATAAGTTTGATGAAAATTGGAGCAAACTTTCAACTATTGTTGAGTGCTAACATTGATTTGACTTTGTTTTTTACCCTATATGGCTTATTATTAAACATGCTGAAGATTTTATCTTTCGGAAGCTCCTGATCAAATTTGAATATAAATGTGACCATTGGGATCGTTTATAGTGAAAAGATCATAACATTTGAAATCTGCCAGTTAATTCAATTTTGGCATATGCAAACAATGTTGGTGTCAATTGGGAGAGCCATGTGTTAAGTATAAATGCATGTATAAATGTGTGAAATAGAAAAATTATAATGAAGAAACTGGCCACTCATTGAACTCGGGCAACACAATCATTTTTCATTCATTAACATACCTTATACTAGTATGTATACAAAGCATTTTTACTTAGAACAGTGCCAGCCCCCTACCCAACACAATAATTTCAACATTTTATGTACAGGTGAGTAATTAATAATGAGTAAGTTAATTTACTAGTTTTATACATCAGTATGGTTTAAAAAGATCAGCAGCATCAACAGTATTTCTATTTAAGGCAAGAACTACATAAAATCACGCTGGATATACTTGGTGTTTACATTCGACAAAATAGGAGTACACACTCGCTCCAATACACTGATCTTATTACTAAACATTTTAAACAGTCGCACAAATCTAGGACAATAGTATTTTTTATTTGAAGTATTTTCTTGTATTTTTGCACCACCATCCCCACACTTGACAGTCCTGTAACTTGCATTTATCATGTTTATACTTATAAAGATCTACTCTTAACTTTTGAAATTGTACCGTCATGTTGTATTCATGTATTTATGTTAAAATTTGTTCACATGTATTTACTCTGTAAACTGTGACAAAATAAAAGATATGTTCTGTTCTGTTCTACAACTAACTGATCATTAGAAATAAATGTATAACCTCAATTGAAGCAAACCGTCCCAGATGAAAATTGGAAAGAAGTGGAAAGTATTGATACCTTCATGCAATTTGTTATACTAATCATTAAAGCCACTATATGACGATGTATTCATCAACAGTCAACTTGAAAACTGTTTTACAACCATGATGTTATCAAAATATAACATGCATTAAAGACACAATTAACAGTTCAAACCATTCTGCTTTTTAAATTTGAATTTGACAAAATGTCCATTTCTTAAAAACTTGGGGTACTTTTATATGAGCACACTATATTTATTTATACGTAGATGTTCAATATACCTGATCCAAAATATTCTTAGAGCTTAATTATGTAATCTGGAGCAGTTTTTTTTCTATAACAAGACTTTATCTGAAACATACTGTGATCAAAACTATTGTTTCAAATATTGACAACCAAATTCTACTTTCGGTTTTGGTCTACTTTCACTTTGAAATGCAATAAATATCATAAAAATATTAGAGCATTATTGTGTTTAATTAAAAAATCTTGTTAATTAGAGGTGTTTAAAATAGACAAATGTTGATTTTCTTTGCTGTCCAAAAACATTGATACTTTTGATAATGGGGCTTTAAGGACCAAACTAACAGCAATTAGTTCTTGGATAAATTATGAACCAATGTACACTATAGGTCATAAAATGTTGAAGAATATACAAGATTTCTACATTACATGTATAAGCTTAGGCCAGAATTTATTTTACTGGGCAGAACCAGCGGTAGTGAGGTTGTCAAAGGTCATGACTTAAACTACCAGGATATTCAACAATACAGGGTGTTAAATTATAGAAAAATCACTGCATGACCAGCGCCAGAAAATATATCTAGAATCCTGGGAGTCAGATTTGTTGTTCAACAAAAGTTATGCTTCTTGTGCACTGCACTTCTCTCTATGAAATCTATCCACTTGTTTAGTTTCAAGTCAGACGGTTGAGTAGAATTGGACTTATGCTTCAGATAAGAAAATGCAACAAAGGGCAATCACTCTAAAATCACGTAGAGAAGAGTTATGGTTCTTGTGCACTTTATTTCTCTACTATGAAAGCTATCCATCTGGAAAGTTTTAAGTCGGTAGCTTGAACAGTATTTGAAACTGGGACCAGCTATAATAGGGGTGGGCCAATCTGATTTTTTTTCTAAATAGTATTTTTTCCATTGCCATTTATTGCATTAGGAACAAATTCGGTAAAAATTTCAAAAATATTTTTTGATTTCGGTTGGAACAGTCCATTTTTTTCAAAATGGCCGACAAAAAAGGATAAAAATGACATATGCTATTATAATAGTAAATTCTTAAAACAAAGTGTAGATTTATAAGCATTAATTGATTTTACAAATACAAAGGGCATATTTGAAACATATTTTAGCTCTTTATTTTTAGTTTAGATGTGTCATTAAAGCAAAATATCATTTTTTACTGAAAACAAGTAGCAGAAAATTTTGCTCACTTTTTCTTAGATAAAATTTCAAAAATTAGAGAATCCTTGCTGCAGTTTCCAACTTACTGACCCCAACTGAAAAGTGTATCTAGTCTTGACCATTTTAAGGATTTTACCATAGTGAATAGAAGAGGTCAGAGATCTTATATGTGATTTAAATGCCAAATCATCTGAGCTAGACATATAGCCAGCAAATTTTTTTATATATGTGATTATGAAAAAATGTGTCATGAACAGTCTAACATGATGCTACTGTTAACCAGACTTGTCCTGAACAGTGAAACATAAAGCCACTGTTAACCAAACATTTCCCTAAAGTGTCGAAACATTAGCTTTTAAAGGATCCATTATTTTTAAGCAGTAGTGCTTCAAACATCCAAAGTAGGAGATAATTTACACCATTTGGTAGCTTATTCCACAGCATGGGGCCTACTGTAATACTTCTGTCACTTCAAATGTTTTTCTTATTTAGTTGGACCACAAAATTTAGGTCTTTGGATTTTGCAGATCTAAGACCAGATCTCCCTTGTACAGGCTTTTGGAGAATTTAAATCAGATATGCAGGTGCAATTTCAGTAAAGCAGTTGTACATGAAAGTACATATTTTAAAGTTGATTCTGGCTTTGACTGGTAGACAGTGCAGTGAGTACAGAGTTTCTTTTGAACTTTCTGATTTTTAAAACCTTAATACTAGTTTGGCGCACATGTTTTGAATTTGCTGAAATTTCATTCATGCATATATCACATTTTGAGATTCCATACAAGATCAGATTACTGTAATCGATGTGGGACGTAACTAAAGATAGTATTAGTGTTTCTGTTGCATCTTTATCCAAATATTTTATTATAATTATATTACGTAAATAAGTAAACATGGAAGTTCTACTTATTGTTATGACGTAATCTTTAAAGTTGCAAGTTTCACCCAGAAAGGCCCCTAAATACCGAATAGTTTTCACAGATTTATAGTTACACCAGTTATATTGACTGACTAGGTTAAACATTTATTCAGGTGTGCTTTGCATTCAAACATGAAAATCTCAATCTTTGAATTGTTCATTTTTAATTTATATGCATTCATCCGTGAATTTATCATTATGGCACACTCTTCAAGATCAGAAATGGCATTTGCTTATTCATTCTAATTGTTCAGAACAGAATCTTTTATTGACAGCGTGGTCATCTGCAAAACCGTGTACTGTTATATCAGATGGAATGACATCATATAAGGTTCCTGCATGAGTAAGATAAAACTACGGACCCAGACAACTACCTTGTAGAACACTGCAATCTAATGGACGATCAGTTGATAAACTAGTATTGACATTGACTCGACATGCACGTGGACGAAGACATGAGTCAATCCAGTGAAATGTATTATTACGTATTCCATAATGATTGTTAAGTACTTCAAATAAAATGTCATGATCAACAGTGTTAAATGCAGCTCTCAGATCAATAGGTTTTAACGCCGTTATTTCAAGTTTGTCTACACCACCCGGTACTGGTTATTAACTAATCTAAGAAGGCCTGACTCACATTCATGATTGAAAAGATCTACATGCAGACTGATTTTTTGGTAGAAGATAATTTTAATCAACATGAGAATTCAACCTATTTGAAGTAGCCTTTTAAATTACTTTAGATAAAATGGACAGATTGCTAGTCGGTCTATAGTTAGCATATCCCAGATCCAGACCCACCATCTTTAGAGGAGGCTTAAAAATTGCCTCTTTCCACTTGCATGGATATACACAATGTTTCAATAATATATTTATTAAATGAGTAATTAGAAGTAATAGTTCTTGTAGATAACATTTCAGCAATTTCGTTGGCAATATGTCTAGTTAAGATCATTTGGCATTTAAATCACATATAAGATCTCTGACCTCTTCTATTCACTATGGTAAAATCCTTAAAATGGTCAACACTAGGTACATCCTTCTGTTGGGGTGATTAAGTGATCTGTAGGGGTGATTAAGTTGGAAACTGCTGCAAGGATTCTCTAATTTTTGAAATTTTATTTAAGAAATAATCAGCAAAATTTTCTGCTACTTGTTTTCAGTAAAAATTATGATTTTCTAGTATGTCGGGGGTATTTTGCTTAAATGACACATCTGAACTAAAAATAAAGAGCTAAAATATGTTTCAAATATGCCCTTTGCATTTGTAAAATCAATAAATGCATAAAAATCTACACTTTGTTGCAAAAATTTTATTATTATAATGACATATGTCATTTTTTTCTTATTTTTTTGGTAGCCATTTTGAAAAAAATGGACTGTTCCAACCGAAATACTTATTTTGAATTCCTGATCTTACCATATTTAAGCAATATGAACCTATTGGCAATATAAAAAATACTATTTACATTGATTTTTAAGAAAAAGTATATATTGGCCCAACCCTAGCAATAAACATAAATAAACATTCTGCCAAATTTATTTCAGAAAGTCTTAAAAAACGTAAAAATATTTTGGAAAATGTATAATGTTTTGGATGATTAATTATTGTATAATTTCTCATATATATTCAGTTAATTCTATTCATAGATATCCTGTTATTTTTTATGTAGATTCTCTGTCCCTGATGTAATGTATAAAGTTTGTATTTTTGTCTTTGCCATGAAATAATTCTATGGAAATGTCCAAATGCTAAACTTAGCCGATAGCTAATAAACATATATATATACTAAAAACACCCCAAGGAAACACAAAACCCCTTTTTAACCTCAGCTATACAATCAGATTGAATTTTAGCAAAGATCTATGTAGTTATATGATACAACATTAGTATGACATGACTTGGTGTATTAAATCTGAGATCTGAACTAGGATTGAAGCTGAGGACCTTCATATTTTAAAACATTAGTGTACAGCTCTTATAATAAGGGGGTTAACTGTATCATAGCACCTTTCTAACAGTTATAAAACAGGGCTGTTTACAGGCCTTTTCTTTTATGAAATTTCATTGAAATAATCCTTTTTTCCTAAAATTTTGTATTTAACTTGAATTTTGCTTCATGATGGCCTATGATGGCCCTATCAATGAAATTTTCCAGAATGCTTATACATGTATATAAAATGAGCCCCATGTCCCTTTCCCAAAATACCAGTACTGAACAAAGCTCTAGTATCAGTATGTTTTCTTTTCACTGACTCTAACTCACATGGGGAATTATTTAAAATTTTAAAAGTAGTTTTTTAAAAAATATATTCAGTATTTAAAAATGTTAGATGCATCACATACACAATCATTACATATGTCCTTAAAATATTATAAAACTATGGTTATACAAGTCATTTTGAGCAAATTATGTTTTATAAAATCAAACTAAGGTTGTATACTTTTCTACAGGGAAACAGACCATGTCAGCCTCCCTCACAGTACAATAATAATTATAATAATAAAATAGTAATTATAATAATGTCAGTTAATTGCATATGACCTTGTAGGCCTACATAAATTAAAAAAAAAACAACAAACATATGTTGCTTTTTACTTTCAGTGGAGCTTTTCACAAAAAATCTTACCATAAATATTGTCGTTACAAGTCAAAAGCAAGAAACAATAATGATACTGTCATTTTTTGGTCAATCAATTCCAAATATGATTGAATTATGTAGAATATTGTTTACCTTTTGAATATCGTATCTATCCTTCTGACTTAGAACTGCAAAATTTTAAAATTGACTTAAGATAATTTTTTTGTAAGAATTTTTGTGAAAATGTGCACTGTTTCATACTAACACAAGCCTGTATGTATATTTGAAATAGATTTGAATCAAACCTTCACCTGAAAAAACTTTGTTTGTACCGGATGTACTTGTACAAAGTTGAAATAAAAGTATGTAAGCACAGAACAAAAAGATGTAACATACTTTTCAGCAATAATGTGTATAATAACTTCATTCTGCTCCGATGCATGCGGTACAAACAAACCTAATTCACCTGGAGAAAACCATCAATTTGAATTCCAAATAAGAACTATATTGCTTAAAAGCAAACATCTTTACACCAAAAAGAACATGCATTAAATATATATAAATATTCTCCCACAGAAAAAATAAATTTCGACTGGTCGCCATATTGGTCATGTGATCAAAGTAATGGAGATCATAGTTAAAGATCATGCAACAAGAAAGATAAAACAAACTATGATGGTATATTAAGTTAAACATTCACATGGTTAGAAAATATTACAGATAGTGATAACTGCAATCTGATATTTCACACACTTCAGTATAACATGCATTGAAAAAAATTATTACACATATCCGGATTATACTGATTTTAAGCAGCATATTCCCCCCCAAATAACTTTAATAAATGATCGTACATCAAAATTGCGTGTTAGTACAGGTTTTATTGTTAACCAGTTTTGATTTGGTAACCTTTCTATTTGATAATGCACTATTTACAACAATATGATTTTTGTTGTTGTTTCCAAGTATAAAACACATAAAATATGAAGTCAGATTTGGGTTAAAAAGTGAGTGGAATATTTAGTCAGGTAATGCTACAGTCCCATAAACTTAAAAATAGCCGTAAGGGCACCATGCGATCAAACTACGCAAGGACCCGTACAA
Organism: Mactra quadrangularis; assembly: GCA_025267735.1. Taxonomy (NCBI): domain Eukaryota; kingdom Metazoa; phylum Mollusca; class Bivalvia; order Venerida; family Mactridae; genus Mactra; species Mactra quadrangularis. The sequence goes on along the minus strand of CM046298.1, from coordinate 43,782,045 downwards.
ACTCATGCGTACTCGTACAGACTATTACGTTTTTACCAGGGTCCGTTAGATGAGCTCAGGATACACGTATCAGTTTCAAAGTCAAATTGTGAACAAAATCGTGACATAGTATGAATTAAACTTGCATATCTTCCAGCTATGGCTCCCTACGTGTGTGTTGTTTTGTACCATGTGCATACCCTCACCTTAATACGCAAGGCTTGCCATGGCCTACGGCTGTCTGCATGTACGGGTCCGCAACAAGCCATGATTTTATGGGACTGAGGCATAACAGTATCATAATTATCAATACAACATATTTTGAGAAATATGCTACAGAGAGATTCTGTTACGAAAACAACTTGAACTTAAGTTAAGGCATTGAAAAAGAAAGAAAAATTGTAGAAGAAAAACAAGGGTGAGAGCTGAAGTTGTTCTTTTTCATGAAGGATCTCCTAATAAACACCTTGGATACAAAATAATTGTACTTTTTAAATTTTTGGAAATTTCAGATTTTTTTTTGCATTAGGATATACAAAGCATTTCTGAGAAAATTGTTCAGAATTAATGAAATTTTAGAGTACACAGATTTCTCAAATTACCTTGTTTACAAAAACTGTCAATCTAATTCAAAGACTTAAGACATATACTGTAAAAACTCAGTCATTATGACATAATACTGGTCATGCCCTAAAAAAAGAATTTTATAACCGAGGTACGTGATATATAAATATGGTATAACCAAGCTGATTTTACATAGAAAATATAGGTATGAAATATGGACAAGAAAAAATGGTAAGTTATAGTCGAGTGTATGTTATAATAGAGTATGTTATAACCAAGTTTCATTGTAAAACAATTAGTTTACAACATGCAATGCAAATTATGCAACTAAAAAATCAGGGGCCTGGAAAGAAGTTCTGTGTTTCTGGCACCAAACTTAACCTGGCAAAATCTTCAAAACCCCTTTTTTTCTGCATATAATGTTGAGATATAGCACTCATCTCACTATTTTGATTTGGCTCTATAAACTAAAATAAACAAGTAAATTTCCAACCCTATCACCAGGGACCAACCAGAAACACATACCTTGTTTCAATGCCTAATCAAATGTTGCACATTTTTCAGCATAGCTACATACATAATAATGATCACAACAAAACTACAACATACAATATTATATAGACAGTTTGTTATAAATATATAAAAATGTAAGTCAAACAGGTCATAATGAATTTAATGCTTGATTATCTATTAATATTCAAGGGCTGGGGTCAATTTCTAATTTACCATATGAATGAAACATTTCTGCGGAGGTCCAAGTTCTAGTTTTTTTCAAAACTAAGGTGACTTTTTACTATTGCGTAGTAAAATTTCAGCAGTCTTCAAATTTTGAAATATTGAATTAAGTTATTGATGTTTTACCACTGACATACCATGGAACACAGTGTTTATTTTCACTCATAGGGGAAAGGTGGCGGGCCCTTTTTGAGGGGAAAACCATGACAAAAATGAAATTAGGGGGAAAAAATTCTGCCTACTTTCATGAAATTTCAACTATTGAACCTATATATTCATCTATGATTTCTCTGTAATGCTTGAGGAATGGGCAAAAATGCTACAAAAAGTACAAAAGTTTTAGGACAGTCGGACAGGGGAATTTTTTACCTGGAAAGGGGAAAAATATATACTTTTTGGAGAGGGGAATGGGGCCCAATTTCGGCCCCAAAATGGCCTGAAAAATAAACACTGGAACATGCCATTAAAATCTTTATCAGGTACTTAGATGGGTTAACACTAAACTGGTCTACATCTTTCTTTAATTAAATGTATTTAAACTAGTTTTGCACCAACCATTCAAATTACAATAGCAATACAATACTACTTTATTTAATTGACAAACAATTTTAATAGGGCATTCTTATGAGAAACATACAAACTGCTGTTTGGTCAACTATGTTAATCTTTTCATCTTTCTTTGTTTAAATTATTTGTTCTATGTATTTTTTCTTATATTATTTCTGTCACTAGACAAAAAACTCAAGAAATAGTAAAAAAAAGTTTCACAAAAAACTTCTACTAATAAAATGTTTCTGTAGGTCCCTCAAAATTTTGAAGATAGTAGAAAAACTACTTATACAGCAATTCTTTTTCATACATAAAAATACAGTACCCACCAAAAGTTTGGAGACACAAGAAATTTACTACAATTCTTGAATAGTGATGATTCTTTTTGTAGAATCATTACTTTTAGTATATTTAAGAATTGTTTGTGATAAAACAAAAACAAATTTCATGAATGCAACACATTCATAAGATTTAGCATCTGACTTCCTAAAGCCACCAAAACAATGTTTATTGTAATTGTTTTCAATTACAAAACTTTTATGCTATTTTGGTAGTCTCAGTTATTATTAGAATGATAACCAAAAAATAAAGCAAAACTATTCAGCATTTCACAATAAACAATCTTCAAATTTTAGATAAAAGCTATTCTGTAAGTATACCAAGTGAAAATGTCTCCAAATTTTTGATGGGTACGGTACATGTACGAAGCTTAAACATGTGATACTGGCTAAGGATCTTGACCTCAAGTCAACATAGACATGAAATGTTTAACAAAAATGGTTTTAAAAAAGTTGATGATGTAAAAAACATCTATGATGATCAGGCCTGATAATCCAGCAATAATTTTATAATGGCCTAAACATGCCATTGAAGATATTATGTATGAAAACATCCAGGAATATTGTACATTCTCTTCACAGCATTCTCCAAGGACATTTGGAATGTAATTATTCAAGGGTCAAAGTTCATGCTTTAGTTCAAGGTCATCTAAGGGTAAAGGTCATACCCATACTGCTTTGCTGGAGGGTTTAATTGCTTCCTGTGAGGAAGGTCGTTGTTGTTGAGACGGTATTTGAGAATATGGTGTCACAGGGCTGTAATCCTGAAATGAAACAAAGATGCATTTATACTTCGGAAAGAAAAACTTAAATCTTAAACTTCAAATTTTTCATTTGATTAAATGCCTATTTCTAATTTAAATATTCAATGGCGTTGTACAAAAGAATTAATAATAACAATAATAAATAAGTAAAACCCTCCACAATAAATATATACGATTACACAGTATTCAATTAAAATTCAACATACATGATGTCAAAAGAAATCAATAGACCTAATTAAGAACTCCAAATTAATGTGTTTTTCCATCCATGCACAGGTGGTACAAACAAAGTTTGTTACAAAAATATTGCTGAAAAGCATGAAGCATTTTTTCATTGCAATGGAGTACCACAGAGAAAATCCCAAATATTTAAATTCCATTTATTATCTATTGCTGAATGAGATCATTGCATACAAATTTCCCATGTCATACCTAAATCAATATTTCCTGAACAGTCATTTTGGTAGGTATATTAAAGCAATATTTATAATGATTTTTACACACTAACATTATTTTCATTTTCTTTTAATATTGGTGCTTTATAATTTAAACACCATCAAAAGCACTTGAAATTATTGTTCTAAAAGTATTTTCAAGATAAAAAAACACCAAGTGAAGAAATTATTAAAAAAATAAAGTATATCAGTAATTATTAGTTGTGTTGATTAAAAAGTTTCAAAAAGAATTAGTGTACAAATTACCCATGACCTCCTATTTCCAAGAAGTATAATGAACTAAGTTATAAATTATATCCAAGGGAGGTTAATCTGTCAAGAATTTATAATACTAAACAGAGTTAGTCCCCTTTGAATTAAAAATATGCAAAACTGCAGCGTGTTCAGTAACGACTGTTAGCGAACGTTAGGGGTAAGGGACAACTCAACCCATGAATAACTCAACCCAAAGTTAACACAACTCAACCCGTTAGTAGGGGATTGAGTTGTCTTGGGTTGAGTTGTCTTTGGGTTGGGTTGTTCCGAACCTAACATTACGGAATGTTTTGGAACGTTCGGGGTAAGTGAACAGGCTGGTGTTCAAAATTTATAATTCTACGCATAGTTAGGCCCATTTGAATAAGAATATGCACAACTGGTGTAAAAATGGTAAGAAAACAGTGCAAAACTGTGCAAAAACAACATTTTCTGATTATTAGATGCAAAAAAAGCTCTGAAAGACAATCAAGATTGGTGAAACTCCAATATATACAGTCATATCAGATTTCAAAACAAAGGTTTGAACATTTCATTTGGAAAAGCAATAGACTGCATTCAGTCACTCTGGATTAGGATTAGAGGGTTTTAACATAAAATAGAAGAAAGAATCAATTAAATGAATGCATATGAGGGCCATATTATTAACAGTTTAACTCTGGATTTTGGAACAAATGTTTTAACATAAAGGAAAAGAAAGGATCAATTAAACCAGTGCATCAGAGCCTCATATTATAACCAGTCTTATGACTGACTGAAGCCGCCAATTCTTTCATAACATTTTACTGTTGCATTCTCTTAGATAAATGCTACTTCATAGGATCAAGAAGTTTCTGTGCATGATTGTACGTAGTGTGCATGAGTTGATATGGATTTATCTTAGATTTGGAGGGGGGGGGTGTATGACATTTATCAACAGTACACTCTATGATGTGCAGCTACCAGCTCACCTAGGTTTTTGTATTCTAAATTTCCACCTATATAAAGTAACATAGATATAAATGACAATAGTATTTTGCTTTTACCCTTAAAGATTTTTTGTAATTTTTGCACCACCATCCCCCACACTTGACAATCCTGTAACTTGCATTTATTATGTTTGTATTTATAAAAATCAATTCTTAACTTTTGTAATTGTATCGTCTTGTTGTATTCATGTATTATGTTATAATTTGTTCACATGTTTTTACTATGTAAACTGTGACAAAATAAAAGATATGTTCTGTTCTGTTCTATATCATTATATCTCATGTGATTTACTATATAGCCTAATGTGACATCACAGGGTGACATTCCGTAATGGCATCCTCTTGACATCTCCTATTGGCCCACTTAAAGCAATCGGAGATTACTGAGTTGGCATTTGCTAATACCCAGACTCTAGTATTTTGCCATTCAATTAGTTACCTCCTTGTGCAGATGCTTGCTTTTTATGCAACAACAAATTAAAAATGTCTTCAAGTTCAAAGCAAATAAAAGATATAATTAAAGAGTTTGTGCCTATTAAATTGTCAACACTTTCTGAAATTAGTTGTTTGGCAGATTTTTAACACATTGTCATAAGTATAGACAGCAGAACAAACTGGTTATATAATATTTTACAATAGAGAGTCAGAAAAAATAAGATGAACAAGAGAGACACCAGTACTCTTGTTCACTCACCTGAATTATTTCTTTATTATTATATTTAATGCCATGTCAACACCAATTATGATTATTTTACAGAGGTCAGCTCAACTAACCTAGCTTTCATGGACCTTTGTATATAGCTAGCACTATCACCTACACTTCAGAGGTAGGTCCACATGGAACGTTGGATTAATAAATATGTGCAGCCTAATTTAAGAAAGTCAGCATTATTATTATTATTACTTCAACAAGGCCAACAACTTCTCCATGTACCATTTTAATGGAGGTAAATCAACATGAAGACTAAGGTGTCTGAAAAAATTGTTATATTCAAAATTCATGAAACGATTTAACCAGTCCTGCTCATGACAGCAACCCCTACAGAACATTAGATTTGACATCCTGCATGTAGCCTACTGGGCCTTGGACACAGGGTTCACATGAATACGTATCTTTAAGACTATTTCTAAACATGTCACTGCTAACCCCTTGAGTGAGGGTCAATTTCCACTACCAGGGTATTTTCCATCACTGCAGATTTGAAGCAAGAGGAAGCAATGATACATGGCAAGTAAAGCAGTGCTTGTCTAAATACAAACTCTGTAAACAGATATCCTGTAGAGTGTTGTCCTACAGGATCTCTAAAATCTCAATGGAGGGTCACATCAAGATGACCTTTATGTCAAGCAATCAATGCATAGCTTTCATCTAGACAAAACACTATTAATAACATTTTGATTTCGTAATTTTTTATAGACCAAGGTTTGCCAGCTAATTTAATAGCAGTATTATTCAGTCTGCAATTGAACAGCTCATTTCAAATAGCGTGAAGTAGAATGTTATGATGAGAAAAGGTCACCTGAACGTGACCCTCGTTTGAAAACAGCCAGATCTAAATAAGCAAGTATGCTAGCAGACAGTTTTAGATCGGGTTTCAATCAGAATGGTCTAAATGGTTTCAGACAATTTATAGCACTCATGGTAAAACTTGTGACACTAAGAGCAAAGTCAATTCTAACTCAATGGACATTTGAGGTATCTCTCTAGAAGACCTTTTGTAAACAACTATTGATTCTTGGTACTCTCAAAATTCAATGGAAGTTCATTATAATCAATGGTCTTGCAACTCATTTTGTAACATTGTATCGTTAAATTATTGTAAAATATTTGATCATATGCTTCCCTGTCTTACTGAAGATCAAATATTTTAGTCACAAAGTAAGTATAACACAGTGAATAAGTTAAAATGTTTAACATAAAATTTCACCATCCATAAAACAATCAAGTTGAGGGCTTAGCACAAAACAGTCGTAACTCACTCTTTTTTTAACTTGATTTAAGACCGTTTTGTGCTAAGCCTGCAAAATGTTGATATTAATAAAAAAGAAAGTTATAACAATATACAAATGTTTACTTACAGAGTTTGTTCATGCTATTAAATAATAGGGTAATTTTCTAAATCTAGGTGTGAATGGCAATATAACAGTGAACAGAGCTCTTCGCAACATTATTATACATAAGGCCACAACAAATTGATCATATGTTCTATGGATTCACTCGCACCTTAATTTTGACGTTTTTACAAAAACTATTTTTATTTCCTCACTCGCTCATAAAAATTTGGTCAAACCGCTATATAAAGCAACTGAATTAATTTTTTTTTTTCTTCACTTGCCCTATTTTTTTCAAGAAAAATCCCTAGAACATATCATCAACTTGTTGTGGCCTAATACAAGGGTTTGACATTAATTGAAAACTAGGTTACCCTGTTGGACAACCAGTAATACGTTTACTTGCCCCAACCTAATGTTTACTAATATTAACAAGTTGCCCCAACCATTATATTGGTTGTCAGGGGAGATCAGATGACCTATTAAAGTTGACCCCTGGATAATATTTTGAATGATTTTCATCTAATACTACACCCTGATTTACAGCAATTTCATTGTGATTAAAACTATTTTTAACAGTCATTATTTTCTACTGTCAATCTCTCTCCCAGCATCTGTAGCTGAGGCCTCCTCCTTGGTATCCTTCAAGTAGGGGCTAGAAACCCTGACCTTCTAGGGGACTGCTTTTCTCCCAGCTGCTTAATACAAAAAAAGCAACTGGGTCTATCATTCTTTTTTCTTTGTTTCTTCTTTCTTTTTTAATACTTTTAACTTGTAAATAGTTATTTCTTATTAAATGCGCTCACCGTCATAGAAGTGTCAACTTTGACAGCTTGACGTATTATCAAAGATATAGATGATGATGAAATTATGAATGATGTTACGTTGACTGTGAGTGTTATATTTACTATGAGGAATGCACATGAGTTAGGACTCTACATAAAAGATTGTCTGATTCCCTCTAACAAACTGTAATAGGGTTCAGGCAACTTGTAACTGAAGGAAATGACCCTAATATGCTAATTCAATTTAGCTCGATTGTGAAACAAGTTCTTACAACTTAGATTTATCATGTCCTGGTCCGCTTCCTGATCCCCCAGTACTGAGCTAGTAGGATCAAAGTTTCTAGCTCAAGGAAACAAAGGGTAGGTTTTGAATGGAATTCTAACTAATGCAGAGCTGGCTATCCAATGATTACCAGTCCAACATTGTAACCACTTGGCCATGTTTGGTTTAAGCAAGTGAAATATACAACTGGTTATCCAACCAGGAACCTACTTTAACAAATTAACGTCAGGCCTTGATGATGATCCTAAATATAATACATTCAAATACCATGAAATTATTCAAGCTTTGACAGTTGAGAAATAATGGGCAATTTCATTTCTTTACCGTCAAGCATTACCAATTTTAGTTACACACTTTTTCCTTCATGTTTTTATATCCTTTCACATACAGTTTCATAACTTTTACAAGTAGTCAAACAGATTGTTCAAAATTTGATGCAGGTGACCTTGATACAAAGGTCAAGGCTGTCTGACCTTCATACCAAGGTCACTGATCATGTGATCAACAACAACCAATAAGGTATGAACTTATTTGCCAATTTCTCTTTCTAAACAAATAATTGAAGGACATCAGTTGTCACATTAAAAGACTTTTCTCTCCTGGAAAATGTCCATTAGGTCCTGTTGCTTGTATAAGTTAAAGAACTTCTTTGCATCGAAATTAAGACAAAGACTAAAATATGTCGCTGGCAAAAATACTTTGAGCAAAGTGAACAGTTTTTTCATAAAACTCACAGGCTATTGTGCACAATTACAAAAAGGAAAATAAACACTAATAATTATAGGTTATTATACATTATGCTGTACAATATGGAAATATATTTGGACGAGTACACAGCTTGAAAAGTCATATTGGACGAGCCGATAGGCAAGTCCAATATGACTTTTCAAGCTGTTTACGAGTCCAAATATATGCCGTATTGTACAGTAAAATGTATAATAACCTTTTTATTATATATCTTTCAATTACTTTGAAATAATCTATGTAAAAATCCATCGTAAGGATTAAAATCAGAAACCAGCATTGTTTAGTGCACATGTACCCAACCGTCCAATACGAAAATAATATATATATTTTGGATACGGGAATATATTGGACGGTCACGTGGTACAAATGCAGGTTGTTGATTGGTTAGATTTATTAGATATATATATATAATATGATTTATTCAACCCTTAAAAGACTATATTTCATATTCCCATACATATTGGTATATAGATATTCAGAATCATAAATAATAATACTTACATGTGAGGTGACTACTTTTGGTTTAGCATATTTATTAATTTGTGAGATCCAGTTTTCACTTTCAGTGAGTGTGTCACACTGAAATACAAAATACAAACAATATTTGTGAATGTCATATGTTTACAGCAGTGTTTAATACCTGAAAGTGTTGACAGCTTTAAATGTTGAATATCACAGAAATGTTTAATTGTATTAAACCTTTTCAGTCTCAAATTCAGCCGATCTCAGCAAAAATCAAAGCGCTGAAGCACTCAATTTGTTTGGGTAATGAAGTCAGTAATTTTATAGGATAGGAAAATTACTTTTTTTTATTTAATGAAAATTTTAACGTTGACTCCAAATAACCAGAAGCTAAAAGGGTCATCGTTGAAAACTATTCTATTACATAAGGCAATGAACACATCTCTACTGAGACTCACAACATGTCACATTGATTGGTGACTTGGCTGCGTGGAAGAAACATTAGCCATTAGTTATTGTATAGTATACCATAAATGTGTAGCAACTAAATACAGTTAGTTAACAATACAATCTCCGTAAACAGATATCCTGTAGAGCATTGTCCTACAGGATCTCTACTGTCTCCGTGGAAGGTCACATCGTGATGACCTTTATGTCGACCAATCAATGCGTAGCTTTTATCTAGATGAAACACTAATAATAACATTTTGATTTGGTCATTTTTTAGACCAAGGTTGGCAAGCTAATTTAACAGCAGTATTATTCACAGTCTGCGATTGGACGGCTCATTCAAATTGCGTGACGTAGACGATGTAAACAAGTTACGAATCATGAAAAAGGCCAGGTCTAAATTAGTGAGTAGGCGAGCGGAAAATTTTAGATCGGGTTTTAATCAGATTGTTAACGATACAAAAAAAACCTCACCTGTATATTGTAATTTCTATCTGCAGTACAAACTTCAAACAGATTTTGTCTATGTGGATGATGTTGTCTGTAAAATATAAGGGAAGATATTAACATTAGTAGAAGTTTAAAATTCTAATAAGTCTGTAATTCCTGGTTTTCATTATTTCAGTTACTTTTATACAGAAAAAGAACTCTCTCTCAGATCATGAAAATATTGAACTTCAAAACCGATATGAAAACTTTCGCCAATGTTATGAGAACTAACCTTTGCTATGAGAAATAACTTCACTTATTTTAACAAATATAGACTAAAAAGTGAATGAGTATAAAATTCGTTGCTGTGAGGTTAGTTGTTATGTTGTTATGACAGCAGCCTGCTTACATAACCATAGTTAATGGGCAGCTCTCATATACTCTACCAGCCAACTGGCTAGCTCAGTTGGTAGCATGCAAGTCTACTGATCGAGGGGTCATTGGTTGATTCCAGGGTGGGGCATACTTTCGTGGAGCTTGATCATGAAATTATTTCTACGGCCATTCTCCCTCCTACCAATGATTTTTAATAATGTAGGTCAGTTGTCAGTCACTGACGATAGTATGCACTTAGTAGTTGGTTAACAGATAAATCCAGAGATTTAGCCTTTCCATGAGGAGTGAGTAGGTTGACTGACTGCCTTAATGTGACCTATACAATGTGTTGCTTTGTCATTAAACCCAACAAACAAACTTACTCTATCACAAGAAAACAACAACTTTCAAGATAAAAATTGACATTGAACATTGAATTTTTAAAAAAGGGGTAAAACCAGTACAGCCACAGATCAAATCCAAGATTGAATTCTGGGGTAAATAAACGTGCCATGGACACAGATGTAAATTTGAATGGAGGAGTATATAATGCCATATTTAAAGTCCAATCTGCTAACTCCAGCTCTACAACCATGTCGAAATAGAACAACAAGGTATCAATAAGACAAAGGAGTACAAAGGGTCTATGGAGCACTCTATTGAAAACTAAATCTCAAGGGCTTACCAGAGGCATACTTAGATCAATCTATGTAGAGAACTTCAAAGTAATGCAATATCCTAAATATAGAATTTCTAGACTTATTGGAGAAGAAACTACAAGTATTTTAACATTTTATAGTATGAATTTTTTGACAAGCTTTTTAATGAAATTGTTGGAGATAAACAGACAGATACAGACACTCCCTCTCAGACCCAGAATAGTAGGGCTGCGGATCATTGAGCATGTGGCGATCTGATCTGAACCATGATTCATGTAAAACGATTCACGAATCGAACCACGAATCACCGGTTAATGAAACAACATACAGGAATTCATATATACAACAAATATAATATGTATAAATATACATATAAATATAACAAAAATAAGTGAAGCATTACAGAAGCTTTTATTGCATTTTCAACATAACTGTCTGCAGCGTCATGTAAGAGGTTAAAGGAGGGTTTTCGCGTGTGCTGAAAATGCGCAGTGCACAAATAAGGTTAATTAATGTTTTCTTACATAGTGCAGCTCATTTTCGATGGAAATTTAGCTGAATTTTTTTCATTTTTTGTAACAATAGATCGCGATCTGACGATTTCGGAAGTGCCAAATATTGGTACTCGGTTTTCTAGTCAGGATCGCGAATATCCGAGTACTCGGATACTTGCAACAGCCCCACTCTCAGACCCAAAATAGACTACTATACTATGTCTCACATAAAGCACTTATTGCTCAGGTGAGCTAAAACAATCCAGTATAAAAGACAAAATAATATAACTAACCCTGCAACAAGTTTGGCTTCTGTTATCTCTGTTAAAGGTATTGTTTTAATTGGTTCTTTATCCTGCAATACAACATATATATAAATAAATTCTACAGAACAGTATATCCTACACTTGTCTAGTGATAGGACGCACACTTATGGATCAAGAGGTCACAGGTTCAAACCTCACTAGGAGGTCTGCTAATTTTCCCTGAAATTTACATACTTTTGTTCTACTGCACCCAGTTTTAAATGGGTACTGTGAGTGTCACCTGCTTGAAGGTGATTTCAATGAACAGGGGTTATCATACAAACTTGAAAAGTTGGCTGAACAAGTATATGCGGTGTATGAATAAAATTTGAGCATAAATAAACAAGAAATGTAATGTGGAAACCGAATTAAAGCCGGATTTAAAAACTTTAACACAAAAATTACAAAAGGAAATAATCCATAATAAAGACAGGTAGAGTTGTGGTTACTTTCTAATTCTATTCATCACATGGTATGTTATCATTGTATGAAGTTTCATAAAGATCTGACATTAAATGACTGAAATATATGGTAAAGAAAAAATTAAATGCAAGTGTTAACGACACCGGACGCCCGACCCGTGATAAAGGATCAAGGTCACCCTTTTTTGTTTCAAACTTTTAACTGTGTGATCATTTTGTCCCATTATGAATAAGTTCTGAGCATAACTAAAACAGTTGAGCATGTTGACATAAATATTGTTTACTTGGTGGCCATTTTGAAATCCAAGATGGCTGCCCAAAAAATGACATGAAAATTTGAGGATGATTTTTTTCTACTTACAAGGTTCATAGCAAGGTTCATAGTGAAAAATAAAAACCCCACTTCAAGAAAGTATAGTATAACTATGTTTAATCCAGTCTTTCACCATTGGAAACTGACTATGAACTGATGCATTTTATATGACCTGGTTAAAGTAGCCAATCCAGCCACTTTCCATCACTCATTCACAAATCACAAATTCAAATAAAAATTAGCAAGCAAGTCAGGCTAATAATTAATAAATTTTTACTAGCCCAAAAATACTTTTACGAGCCCTTAACATATTTTAGTTATGATACTGTTACTAGCTGTTTGGTTCCTGAAAGACAAACATGTTGGTAAATGAAATACACAGTGACATGGTAACCAGAGGATGCCACAATTTTTTTATGCAGTATGTGAATACAGGACAGTGGACTTGTTGCACATAAAGCATGCTCAAAAAGAGCCAAATTACATTTATAAGCAACATGCTCAATGCATAGAGCTGCACAATGTTTTGCAAACAAAACAGAAAACCATGTTTTTCAGCAATATTGATGTGCACAAGCATGTGAGGCTTGAACAAATGATTGTTTTACAAGCCCCATTGAAAAACTGCTATTTTTTTGCTGTTGGGCTAGAGTGAATTCTGACCACTGTTATACTGTATCAACAGACACCATTGTTTAGCTAAGAGATTTTTTACAACAGAACATAGTTATATACCTGATCATGTTTAAAATACATCAGACCATCTTTATTTAATAGAAAATATCTTTTCTTCCAATTTTTTCTCTGAAATAGAACAAAATATATACATAAGTTTAATGACAGAGGTGTGGAATTCCTATACCTGACTAGCCCAACTCTAACATTTATGTCAACTAACAAGTTAATATTTCCATCCTTTTTGTCCGTGGACAAGAAATGTTTTTAGCAGTAAATATACTAACATAGCAACACTTTTAGATGTCTCAATTTTTTAATCATATTCAACAGTGAACTATTTTTTATTTTTTTATTTTTTGTTTATTGGAGTTAACGCTGTGTCAACACAATTTAGGTAATTTCACAGCATCCAGCGCACCTAACCTAGCTTTCCTGGATCTTTGTCTATAACCAGTACTCACCTACCCTTTCACAAGGCCGGAAACTTCTCCATATTATCTAATCAATGAAGGAAAATCGACATTATTGTCAAATTTTCATGGAAGGGTATAACCTCCCCGGGTGGGATTCGAACCCCCACCCCCTCGGGACACAAGATTCCGAATCCTGGCGCGCTACCAACTGCGCTATCGACCCGGGTTCTACAGTGAACTATATTTGTCATTGTTAATTATTCATCATGACTTATAGCATGTAACTTATATCATAGTTTATATCAATATTGCTTTGTGAGTATTTAACTTCTAGGAAAGTGCATATTGATCCTGGATGCGCTTAATTTGTTTATTTCACTTGTCCCTGTAAACCTATAAATAAAAATTGGGATTCCACATCCATTATTTAAGCAAAACTGGTCAACAATCACATTCAAGTCCACTTCCATATCTCATTAGACATTACATGTAATTTTCTAGCTAATAAACACAATTGGATCAGATGAGAATAGGGGCAGGTTTATTTTGAGATTAGGGGCGGTGCTTATTTTGAGAATAGGGGCGGTGCTTATTTTGAGAATAGGGGCGATGTTTATTTTGAGAGTAGGGGCGGTGCTTATTTTGAGAATAGGGGCAATGTTTATTTTGAGAATAGGGGAGGTGCTTATTTTGAGAATAGGGGCGATGTTTATTTTGAGAATAGGGACGGTGTTTATTTTGAGAATAGGGGCGGTGTTTATTTTGATAATAGGGGAAGTGCTTATTTTGAGAATAGGGGCGATGTTTATTTTGAGAATAGGGACGGTGTTTATTTTGAGAATAGGGGCGGGACAGTGCTTATTTTGAAAATAGGGGTGGTGCTTATTTTGAGAATAGGGGTAGTGCTTATTTTGAGTATGTACACAAAGATATTGACGGTTATTTTCAATCCATTGGTAGGGGTATTGCCATCATATGATTTGAGACACTTTTTTATTCATGTGATCAAAATCAGTCAGCTTAGGGCTTGACACTTAAGGTAGTCTGTGAACACTTATATTTGGGTTCAAACAACTTGTTACTTCAAGTTACATTTGGTTCAGATAAGTAAAACACAGAGCTGGTATTATAGTTGCTGAGAAAACTGCGACGTAAATTTGGTAACGGACGGACGCACAAACGCGCGGACAAGGGTAAAACAGTATACCCCCCTCTTCTTCGAAGCGGGGGTATAATAAGTGTCAAACCCTGCAGCTGAAGAAGGTATTGAGATGTCACAGAAAATTTGAATGTAAGTAAGTTTTTGCACATAGTACAACAAAATTAACTACCTACTGGAAGATACTTACCACAGCACCTTGCTTGACAGCATAACCAGATATATAGGAAGGTAAAGATAATGCTGGTAGATCAATAAAGTCAATACTTACCACAGCACCTTGCTTGACAGCATAACCAGATATATATGATGGTAAAGATAATGCTGGTAGATCAATAAAGTCAATACTTACCACAGCACCTTGTTTAACAGCATAACCAGATATATAGGAAGGTAAAGATAATGCTGGTAGATCAATAAAGTCAATACTTACCACAGCACCTTGCTTGACAGCATAACCAGATATATATGATGGTAAAGATAATGCTGGTAGATCAATAAAGTCAATACTTACCACAGCACCTTGTTTAACAGCATAACCAGATATATAGGAAGGTAAAGATAATGCTGGTAGATCAATAAAGTCAATACTTACCACAGCACCTTGCTTGACAGCATAACCAGATATATATGATGGTAAAGATAATGCTGGTAGATCAATAAAGTCAATACTTATCACAGCACCTTGTTTAACAGCATAACCAGATATATATGATGGTAAAGATAATGCTGGTAGATCAATAAAGTCAATACTTACCACAGCACCTTGTTTAACAGCATAACCAGATATATAGGAAGGTAAAGATAATGCTGGTAGATCAACTGGTTCTTCTGAATTGTCATCTTTCTGTAAATGGAACAACAAAATAATATCATCTTTTTAGTGTAACACACACTGCCCTCCAAAAGTTCCTTCATACTACAATAAACTGAAGTCCAACTTCTTCCAAGTTCAAATTAGAAGAATTAATACATCATTGTTTATTCTATCAATTATTCACATAATGGTATTTTATTAGTTGAAGTTATAATAAATTGCATACAAAACTTTCAACTAAGAACTTAAATGCTGTTCGGTTACCATAGGCCAATCCAGCGGGGGGGGGGGGGTCAGGGGGGTCCAGACCCCCCCTAGAATTTGGAAAATTTGTACCTGTCCATTTAGGGCTTTAACGAATGTCCGAGCTCTCGAGAGTTCGCGAACCATGATTGAAATTCGGACACGGATATTCGCCTTACCAAAGTTCGGGTGGTTCGCGAATATCATATGCATTTCAAACAACATTTAATTGAATAAGTTAACTCGCGAAAACAACTTTAAACTTGCCTAGGAAATCATATCAATTGATCAAATTTTCGTGTCCCAATTATTTCTAAATCCGAACGCATGTTAGTGAATACTAACACTGGATGCCGCGAAAATATTTCCATAAAGGTTATCTTCATAATAAAGTTAATTATGAATGCAGGTATGTTAAAATCAACTCGCATGCTCACCATGGCAAGTGTTGCTATCGGTTGGGTGAGTAAAGATTGCTTAAAACTTGTCCGATCGGGCGAGTAGGATTTTCAAATCCAATAGAACTGTCATCTGTTTTAATAAGAATAAAAATTATCAAAAAACGATGTCCTATCAATGACCGCTTTTAGAAAGGTATGTACCATATTAATTTTAACCCTTTACTGGTTGCGACATGTGTGAAAAGTAGCCTTTTTTCACCATTACGCGCTAGGGCTATTTCAAGATGCTCTAACTTCATTACTAATTATCATACAGTTATGCAACTTGGCCAAGTTATTCCCTGGGTGAATGTCTTTCAGAAAAATCAAGTTGAGCCCCGATCCCCATTACCATGGCAACGCTGGGGCGGACCAAAAACGGCTGTTAAGGGTTAAGTAGTACTTAATTGTGGACCATGTTGAAAATTTGATTTAGCCAAATTTGTTACCCACGTTAAAAAAATCGTTATTATCATATTGACTTATTACATCATAAATTGTAAGTAAACAATATCGGTGATGGCAAGAATAAGATTTCCTTTGTTTAAATTTACCGATAATTGTCAATGACACCCGTCTCTTTATCATTATAATTTTTAAAGCTCATTTAAACTTTTAAAATTTTATCCGATATCGTTTTTAAGCGCTCATTGTTTGTTAAACTTGTAGACATCAATTAAAGAACTAGGTCACGCTTGTTCATTCTTACTTATAATTAGATTTAACTAGACTCTATAGTTATGCATTATGACTTTGCATTATGACATTGTACGCTATCAAACATCAATTAAGTGTGATAAAATACCGACACATATTCTAAATTGTTTGCATCAATTTCCGTCATCAAAGGGTTAATATTGATTTGATTGTGAACAATATAGACTCCCAGGAGTGCATGACAATTTGTGACAATTTGTGATGTAGTAAGTCGAGATTACTTTTTTATAATAAAATGATATACTCGTATACCTTACTTAAAGCTGTCAATGATAGGACATCGTATTTTGATGTTATTTTTTTCTTATTAAAACAGATAATAATCCTATTGATTTGAAAATCTTAAATACCCTCCAAACACGGAATTATGTGTCATCTATGTCTCTGGCCAAACAGGTAGGAACAATTGTCATGGCGAACGGGCGAGTTGTATTTTACACCCCTGGATTACAATCAAAATGTTGAACACAAAACAATTCATTTTTAATTTCTATCAAAATTAAAAATTTTCTTTGGGATAGTTTTAGAGATTTTAATATTCATGTTAAGATCGGGGATGCATTAGGGAAATTAAGGTAAAGTGTACACTAGCAAGTTAAACATGCATTAAGTAGCAAAGGTTAGCGAATCGATCTGTGTATTGCTTTGCCGTATCGCGAATCGGTTCGTCTCGCAACAGGGTCCACAAACCCAAGCCCTATGTCCATTAGTGTATTTCTTGCCTGTAAGTCATTTTTAAGTAGCAGAAAGCAATTATTTTTCTCGGTATTTAACATAGATTTAATGGCAATGTAAATTTTATTATCAATATGTTGCATTTTTTCTGCAAAATGTGTATAATATCGTTGTGGTTCGAGGTTCAGACCCCCCCCCCTAGAAAAGTTCGGACCACCCTAGAAAAGTTCGGACCCCCTAGAAAAGTTTAGCCCCCCCCCCCCCCCCCCCCCCGAGAAAAAAATCCTGGATCCACCTCTGGTTATGACCTCCAAAGGTAACTCCATGTATGAATTTTCAATTGAGTCTCTTCAGTAGTTCCAAAGATATGAAAGATATAAAATTGTTGCACCTAAAAACTTATCCAAGAGGTGTTACCACAATACCAACCCACAAGTGAGTAAGGAATTCACACTATTCTCGCAATAGTCAAGCTAAAAAATGAAAAAATCTAGTAAAAATCAAGTAAGAGCAGTATTGGACTCAAACTAAGTTTGTTTGTTGGGTTTAACACTGTAGCAACACATTGTATAGGTCATATCACGGCGGTAAGTCCACCTACTCACTAGGCGCATACTTCTGTAGGAGACTGAATACTGCTCTACATAATTTAGAATCACTTGTAGGAGGGAGAATGGCCAAAGAAAAATTACTTCATGACCAAGCTCAACGAAAGTATGTCCAGCCCAGGAACCTCTCTATCAGCAGACATGTACCCTACTGACTGAGCTAGCCGGGCGGGCTCTCAATCTTAAGACTAATACATACCGTAGCTTTAGTAGTTACAATGACCCCACCAGCTATTTCTGTTCTAGAATTTAATGGTGCACTATTACCTTTCGGTTTGACATCTCTCACCTGGAAATATAAAATTGTTATGTAGGAGCAGCGGTCCAGAGGTAAGACGCACACTTAGGCATTAAATGGTCTAGTGATCAAACCCCACTAGGGGCATGTTTAATTTCCTTGAGCACAATTTTTGTTCACCTACAGTTGTTCCACTCCACCTCATAGTATGATATCCTTTCACCTTATTGTGACTTTTGCCTACACCAAGTGACTAAGATTTTTTCTGCCTAAAGGAGAAAGATCTATTTTTAGGACAACCTTCCTTTAGTGAAATCCATAACATCTAGTTAAAATTAGGCAATTTTAGTTTTTTAAATGCCATTTTGAAGGGACAGGTAAATATGTGAGAATAGTTGTTGTGGTCTGTAAATGGACTAACACATCAATGATCATTAGTCTAATACAGATACTGCAAGTAGTGGACAAACAGTCTTACATATTTTACTTACTGATATTTTACAAGCCTCATTTAGTTGTTCTATCCATTGAAACATTTCATATTCGCTGTTAGCTTCAATATAAAACTGATCACCAGCATGTGTTATACCTGGAATAATATACAACACACACATTAAACACTTTACAATATATAACACAAACTTTAACATGGGCGGATCCAGTGGGGGCGGGGGTCAGGGGCCAATCACTGCGAATAATCTAATCTAATAAACAAATATAATAGGCAATGAGTGATGTTTGCAAATTTATGGACTGAAAACGAATTATCACCCATTGCCTAAATGATTGTATATTTGTTTACTTCAACACCGGTAGTTTCAAAATAGCGTCTAAATATGTCTGAGATTATTCACAGAGAATGGCCGAGGAGTTCCAAATGTATCGTTACGGAACGTTTTGGAACGTTTAGGGTAATTGAACTGGCTACAGATACCATGTATTTAAAACATACTAGATGGGAGCCCGTGCAAGCACGGGCTTTAGCAAACTCCTCACAGTGCTTAAGTCACGCTTTGCTACTTAATTATTGATTTGATAAAGGGAGATAACCACTGCGGGGAGTTTGGTTTGACGTGTCTACTTTTAGTTTTATCTATTTTTAGACACAAAAAAAAAAACCATTTTTTGTTGATTTTTGGCAGTTTTTGCAAATATCAAGAGGCTTTGTCAAAAAAGAATTGTCAACTTGATATGCTGGTACATATGTGCTCCAGCGACAAACAAAAGATTTATTCAAAGCTGCGCAGTTTCTACCACAAAACAGGAAACTCGAAAATTTAATAGTATAGAAACCAGATGATTTAATAAACATTATTATATTTTAAACACCTTTGTGAATGTGATATTTTATCATTTTACAAAAAAAAAATATTTAAACTTAAATTATTTGACTTAAACTAAAAGGTTTAAACATAATTCAAATTAAAGATTTTTACACCAGCAACCATGGTTTTAGTTTCCTGTTTTTTTCTATGCATATCAATGTTATCTCATACTTAAAACATCCTTATACCTTTGTTTACAGATTTGTAACTTTGCTTCTTTTTTATACCCAAGGTCATCCCTTAGTTACAGAAATATGATATTCAAGTAAGAACAGGTATAATTACTAACTTATTCAGAATCAGATCCAAAGAAGTATAATCATACAACATGTACATACATATTTGAAATATTCATACCCTTAAAAGGGTATACATTCATAACTTTTTAAAGCTTGATTGACAAAGTTACTTGCATAGTTTATGAGTTTTGTGTTCAAAATCAAGCATGTAGACCTAAATCGTAACAATAATCATAAAAAGTGCCCATGAACTTTTAAGTAAGACAAGATTATCTGTAAACCATGGTTTAGTAACGACTGTTAGCGAATGTTACGGATATGGAACAACTCAACCCGTAGACAACTCAACCCATGGATAACTCAATCCATAGTTGGGACAACTCAAACTGTTAGTAGGGTATTGAGTTTTCTCGGGATGAGTTGTCTTTGGGTTGAGTTGTCCCGACCCTAACATTACGAAACAATTCGGAACGTTCAGGGTAATTAAACGCGCTTTAGGTAAATATGCTAATCGGAAGCTACCATATTAATAAATTGTGCATTTGTATAATTCGTTCAGTAACTCTGGTCTGTAGTGCAGTTGGTAACGCTCCAAGGTTTCAAATCTTACTTTCAACAAGGGGGTATGGTTCGAATCCCATCCGGGGCGGTTACACATTTCCATAAAAAATCAACAAAAAACAATAATTAAGGTATATGGAGAAGTGTCCGACCTAATGGAAGGGTAGATGAGTACTGGTTATAAAAAAGCGTCCAGAAAAGCTAGGTTAGGTGTGCTAGCTACAAAATATTGCATTATAATAAACCTAATTAGGAACTCATATTTTGTGCAGAGGATTCAAAGTTAACAATTGTTTTTCACAAAGGCCAACATTGGAATAAGGAAAAAGAATGGTAAAAAATTTTTTAAAGCACTATTCGATTACCTGTTATGTTATGCTGGCTTAACTAAGTACATGTATTTTGCTACATGTTTGTGATGTTAATAAATGCTATAAATTCACGTTTGAATTTTCTTGTTTATATGTTAAGCTGGCATAACAATGCCATTTTCACGCAAATAATCCTATAAGATGGTTACATTTTGGATGATTTTTAGTGCATTTAGTGGATATTTGTTATGGCGGCATAACAAAAAAGTACAAAAATCATAAAAAATATTGAAAAAATATGGGTAGAAAAATACAGTTTTTTCGTACTTTAATTGGGAATCAGTGGAAATTCCCTTTTTAAAATGGACAGCGTTCTGCTATATAGGGTTGACTGGTACAAAAAACAAGGATACATTTCTAAGTGTTTGGTTACAATCTTAAAATCACATCATTTATACCCAGAAAATATCAAGTCCATTATTTTAAGTAGGCCTACTTAAGTCTAAATTTCAATGTACTTGTATACGACCTTGTGCATGACCATGTGACACAAAATATTATGATTATTATCTATAGTGGGGGAAATTAATAAGCCTGACAACATGGGTACATCTTTACAAGAAATCGCCAACATTTCTTATAAATGTTAAAATGTTTATCTTTAAGAAAAGTTATTGTTTTATCTTAAACATCAGCTGTGAGATCCGGATTCACATCATGAAAGCTTGTCCTGTAGCACAATTTAGTTGTTTATCTCGGTGTATGATCGATTTTTATTCACGAGTGGGCTAAGGATGCAATATTTTCATGAGTGGCGAGAGAAGATATGTTATCCTCAGCTTACAAGTGAAATAAATATATATATATATATTGCACCGAAATAAACATATTTTCTGTTTAGTATGACTCATTCCCACTTAGAATGTACATTTGATTTCTCCAGCGTTTATCATGTTTCCAGGAATTTAACTTACAGGATTTATGTAAATGAAATGCATATTTACAAGCGATAGTGCTATAGTAAAAGTATAAACGACATATTTCGTGAAGAAAACTTCGACTTTTTCAAAATATTGTCTCTTATTTAAGCTAGGGTGTAGAAAATCCCTATGTCTCCAATGACAAATTCTTACAGTTAGCTTCAAATTGTTAAAAAATTCAGACAGATTTCCAATTAAATGTATCTTTAATATGTCAATTATTACTAAATCCTCAAGAAAAACACATATTATCATGTAAATTCAACAATGATTTTCCACACCTCATACAACAAACGTTGTCTCCAAACTCCGATAACGTACGGGACATTTATTTAAAGGCTTCATTAATCTCACAGCTTTGCACTCTTTACAAACTATTTCTGAGTAAGTAAAGTCCATAAAGTTATATCCTAATGATAAGATATTCATTTTAGCTGACATTTTATTGGTATCGGTAATTTATGAGCTCATTTATTAAAAAATGAATCGTAATTTTCACCACGTAACGAACGGGACAATTAGTAAAATCAAATTATCTAACAAACCTTTCTAAATAGATATATAAATTCTTCATTGAACTGATCTTCAATGATTAAATAAAAAGTTTATAAAGAGTTTTTATAATTCATTTAAAGTGCATATTTGTGACACACAAAAAACCAGTAAATACAAAATGAAAAATAACGTACGAGTCCGTAACGTACGGGACAAAATGTGACACAATAACTGATAATCGTCTGAATATTTATGATAAATTGCTTTTGTAAGGTTCCTTAACATGCATTTAATCTTCACAGACGAAAATATTATGGGAACGGCAATTATAATGAAACAGATGATGTTCAAAAGTTACTAACAAGAGTGACGGGAAAATAAGTTATAGTACTTATTATTTGCTATAAATGATGAATAGTTTGCATTGTTCTTAATTGAATACCATCTAGCTTTGAAATGATAAATTAAAACAATGCCTCGTTTGATCAAATCATAACTTTAGAATCATTTTAGCACACACTGCAATAATTTGATCAGGTTAATACATTATCTTACTTATTTAATAACGTACGGGACACTGTAGAATTGTCTAATCATGCATTTGCCGGATGATTTGATGGTTGTAAATCACATGTTACCCCACTACTAAATAGCTTTTATTAGTTTATGCGTTAGCTTGCTATGTTTCTTTGTTAAACTTGTCACAAAATTGTTGAATGTTGTTCTCTTGGAAAAATGAAAATGATTCGCGTAATCATTGTAATTGAGAGATATTAATGTAGTTTTATATGTAACACACAAGTACATTGAATTGTAAAACAAATTACACAACAATGTAAGTTGTATTCTTGCAGTTTAACTTAGTTATCAATAGTTTAGATGACCAAACTGAAGTATATAACGTACGAGCCAATTTTGCTAACGTACGGGACAACAATTATATTCTTTATTGGTTGCTTTGTGGTGGTTCACATGCACACAACATTTTGTTATAACACTAAGACAATGGTATCTAACTATTTTAAACAGTTTCATTCTATATTTAACTTGTTTGTATCGTTCTGGAACAGTTGATATGGATGACATTTTTAAAACAAATAAAACTAATGAAAATAGCGTATTCAATATTTATGTTTTTCTGTAAGTATCTGGCTTACTCTTCAGTCATTATCATTTATTCCGAAACATAATACCTTATAGAATGCAACCGTATTGAATTTCTCAACAGTTTGACCATTACTACTTTTAAATAAGTGAAATTTACAGCACATGTTCGATTTTCATAAGCACATGTATTAATGCTAGGTGTGACCTTTCACCAGCCGATATCTGAAAAAGTATACTAGCCCAGCTGAAAAGATTTTCATGTTGCGTACAGAACATGTCTACAATGCCTTTAATTGATTTAAAACTCATATTTGATGACATGAAAAAAATGAAAAAAAATATGCCCATATGTCCACCTTAATTGGGATTGAGTCGTATAATTATGCTTTAAACTTGCGTTATTTATTATCAAAGTCTGATATGCCTTCAAAACGGCACATCCATAGTGAAAATTAATTAAATTTCATAGTTTAAAAACGTTGAAATATAGATTTTTATTCACCGATAAATCCTGATATTTGACTGGAAAGCGTATACCGGTAATAAAATGAATATGTCGATGGCATAGAGCTAAAAAGTTCAGAGGTACTTATCTCCTCCTTGTATGATAATGGCTCTGGATACCTATGACCCCAAAATATACACTGAACTAGCTACCTTGCTTCTATCATACTTATATATTTCTAGATCATGTTTTGAAAGAAATATAAATTAAATCAGCTCATATTTTTTTACTGGGTTTTAACGCCATGTCAACACAATTTAGGTCATTTTGTGGAGGCCAGCACATCTAACATTTCCTGGACCCTTGTCTATAACCAGTACTCACCTACCTTTCACAAGCAGGCCAGAAACTTTCCATATTATCTAATCAGTGGAGGAAAATTGACATTGTTGTCATGGAAGGGTTTAACCTCCCTGGGTGGGATTCGAACCAGTACCCTCTTCAGGACACGAGATTCCAAACCCCAGCGCGCTCGAACTGCGCTATCGACCCCGGTTCACATATTTTGGCACAGCTGTCTAGGCCAAACTTTTGATCTACATTTTAACCAATACAATTTGTTCTGCTATACATTTTTGTCCAATGAAATCCACTTCGATGTAGAGAAATTAATAAAATGTATGATATAATTGGCTATTTGTATTAAACAGGTGCGTAGCACGGGCAGTAGTTGCTTGCTGACTATTAACTCTATGTATTATGAGTGACTCGCTATTCTAATTGATTATATATTTTGTCGTGGTACACTCTTGGCGGTATGACTGAACAGCAAATATGACAATTTATACTTCAAACAAACTGATCCCTGCATAGTGTCGAATATCTTTTAAAAGATATTTCTTGTTAAATAATAAATAGGTTATAACTACAACATTAACCATGACTTATATAGTTTACATATACGCTATTATTATCATCCGTATTATGCTAGTAATCTTTGACACACCTTATCCACTGGTAATACCCATAATGTAGTTTAAAATTCATTGTAAAAATTTAGTCTTTTTTTGTAAAAATATGTAAACATGAATTCCTTCATGTGATTTAAACCCAGTCCCTTGTTCAGTAACTACTGTTAGCTAACCCGAAGACAACTCAACCCGTGCAATACTCAACTTAAAGTGGGGACAACTCAATTTGTTAGTAGGATATTGAGTTGTCTCGGGTTTTTAGCCAAATACTTTTAGCCAATAAGTCCATCTTTGAATATTTTTAATGTTTTAGTTTTCACCAATCTAGTGGTGATAAGTTTGTGACACATTTTTTTCTTGGACATTTAAAGAATTTTGTCATGATTGGAAACCTTCATGAGAATTTTTCAAGAACAGCAACTCTAGCTAACTTGAAGTTGATGTCTAATTCATTGACAAGTCAATAGTCTTCGTTGAGGAATAATCATCATCATCTTCCTCAACGATTACTTGACAAACTAATTAATCAGCCCAACACTACTCGTAACCAAATGCCCGCGTCATATACAATGTAAAAGTGGTATTTTAGTGATCTACTTATTACCAAAAAAATGACTGTTGAAATTTCGTCAAAGTTATTTTTGGCAGCATATATTTGCGTACTGTTAAATTAAATTGACATGGTACTGCTAGAATAATCAAAATTTGAAGTTATCGGTAAATTTGATCAAAGAAACATTTTTTCTGTTGCTTTTTATGTGTATCGGTAAGAAAAAATATACCGATTTTTCGGGAGGCAATTTTTTACCCTTTTATCTTTGTCTCTAATCAAACATGAAAGAAAAAAATTATAATTTACTATAATATTTTGGTTGCATAGCAAATGACGCACAGGACACATTTTAAAGAACATTTATAAATTCCGTATTTCCGTCAAAATTTGTACTGAAATTATATAAGAGAAACTTCCCTTTTTCGTGATTACGATCTCCAAACACCGATTTTGACACCCTCACTCCCTACCCCCATGCCTTAAATTTCTCATCGGATTTACATGAATTGGAAAAATGGCCTTGGCGGCTGTCGAAATTACGGAAATCTGTCAAAAAACGGAAAACTTTCACCCATGGACTGGTAATTTTTTGCGAGTTGATTTTATTTCAACTCTCAAAATGAAAAAATCAATTGCATTTTTTTCTCCAAATTTTTGACTCAACGAATCGCAGTGTAAGATTTTAAGTCTCCCAATTCACTTAGTAATTGAAAACAAGTCACATATTTGGGTCATCTACATGATCTATTAATAAATCTTCCACACAATTGGACATTGTTGCTACCAGGGTATCATGGTTTGCAGACGTAACTTTTCAATATGTCAAAATTAAGCTTTTGACCTCAGTGATACATATACTCACGGCGCTCATTGTATCATCCACTCGCATTTTGCGAGTATGTGAGCTTAAATTCGAGCCCTGCGTCACGGCATAGTATCGATGCATTGTGGGAAGTAGTTCAAAATATGGAAGGCCAGAGTAGTTTTAGTGTTTACTATTGTAGACATACTGACAGAGTCCCTCTCTGTTAAAATAATATTAATCATTTAAAGGGAAGCAGACGAAGACATCAGAAGTAGGTTTTATAGGATCCTACGCAAGAAACTTACGGAAACATGCAGAAAAACTATGATAAATGGAAAAATCACGCTACTTTAGACATGTTTCTATCGTAAAATTCCGTCAAAAGCCATGTGACAGTAAATCTGACTTAGTTAACAATGTCAACAATCGGCAGGTTGCGTTGCAAGCAAAAAATCGCAAGATTAATAAATAGCATGATACAAAGGATAGATCGATACAATGGAGTTCACCTAGTAACATTTTCCACATATTTTTAAAGCAGCGTCTAGTGTCACATGACAATTGTAATGTTTTATTTTGCATACACAAGAAAAATAATATAATATACTTACAAAAACAATATTTAGCCTTTGGTTTAGTTTTCCTTGCATCACTAACCTACAAAGATCACAGAAATAAAAGTAAATCATTTGATTATTAAAGTTAGTTGTGGCAAAAATAAAAAAAAATCCACCACATCGGATACTTATTGAAGACAAAACAAACTCATTACTTTTAGCTAATTTTAATTCTATACTTTGCGAATAGTAAAACATATATGTTAACAACACAATAAACTAAAGAAATCTGAACCCCGTTTACACAAAAACTGGAGTTTTTATAGTACTATGAGCTCCGCCGGAGCATGGATTAAAATAGGCCGCGCCGGAGCAAAGTTAATAGAACTCTGCCAGTGCATGGATTAAAATAGGCCCCGCCGGAGCAAAGTTAATAGAACTCCGCCGGAGCATGGATTAAAATAGGCCCCGCCAGAGCAAAGTTAATAGAACTCCGCCGGAGCATGGATTAAAATAGGCTCCGCCAGAGCAAAGTTAATAGGACTCCGCCGGAACATGGATTAAAATAGGCCCCGCCACAGCAAAGTTAATAGAACTCCGCCGGAGCATGGATTAAAATAGGCCTCGCCAGAGCAAAGTTAATAGAACTCCGCCAGTGCATGGATTAAAGTAGGCCCCGCCGGAGCAAAGTTAATAGAACTCTGCCGGAGCATGGATTAAAATAGGCCCCACCAGAGCAAAGTTAATAGAACTCTGCCGGAGCATGGATTAAAATAGGCTCCGCCAGAGCAAAGTTAATAGAACTCCGCCAGACCATGGATTAAAATAGGCCCCGCCGAAGCAAAGTTAATAGAACTCTGCCGGAGCATGGATTAAAATAGGCTCCGCCAGAGCAAAGTTAATAGAACTCCACTGGAGCATTGTTAATATGTATGTTTATTTAGTTATTTGAGCTAAGCTATAGAAATAACACAAAGCTCTACCGAAGCAAGATTAGTGTTCATCGTGAATCCACAACACTAGTAGTACAACTGAACTAATCTTACATGATTTTCCTTGAAATATTCATTTAGTTTTTAGGCTGTAGTAGTCATTGCCTTTTCTCAAGCTCTAGCCCATTTTATTATATTAAATATTTAATGACTAAATTGTCATCAACTAGCTTGACTATATGAATCAAGTAATTTTCACTAGTAATCTTGAATCTATTTTCCAAGTATCTGGCTTAGGACGAGTGAGTTAAGGCATTGACTAATACATGTAGTTATTATAGGTAAAATCAAATATCAGGCTTGCAATACCTCTAGTTGCTAGTATATACTTTATTAAAGCTTGATTAAAACTTTTACAACATACTGAGGTATGTACCTAGTAACCTATTTATCCTAAACCCTTTGATGTCTTTCAATTTTGACTGTGATACTGTTAACATTAAACATGTCTTCCCATGCCACCTATTATTATATATTCCAAGGACCACTATGGAAATAAGGGATGTTTGTTCTCTTTTTAGTGATATCCTTTGTGTATGTAATATAGATGGCATAACATTGTTATCATGTTTATTTTATTACTACATGTATGATGATTTTATGTTTATTTATATTTTTATACAGAAATCAATCTATCTATCTAACTAGTTAACAATTAAATCCCAAGATTTGGGATTCCAAGACACAATGAGTAGGTTGACTGACTCGTGATATGACCTATACAATAATAATAAAGACTTTATTTAACGAGGCTACACATTTGGATAAATCCAATCTTCCAAGTGGACCTCAAGAAAACATGTTATTTACATTATTTACATATTGAAAAAAAAAAGAAAGATAAGTAATATGATGCAAAGTCACACAAGCCTGAAATAGAAAGAGTGAATATATCCAGTGGACAAAGACCAATTTACATTTATCGAGATTTCCATTTAAGGTATTGATTTTTGAATGATGTTAGACTTTCAGCTAGTCGAATGTTAAGAGGAATTTCATTCCATATAACTGATCCTGAATATGCTAGGGATTTTCTGAAGAATTCAAGTTTAGGTTTTGGGACGTACAGTGTGTTGCTGTGTATTTAAACCCAACAAAACAATGTTGATGTTTCTTTGTATGAAGAGAAGCTGTTCCTAGCAGCAGAATGAGTGAGAACTGGTAAAAAAGTCCAAGATAGTCAGTTAAGTCAGTTAAGGGCTGAACTTTAAGTTGATCCAGTGAAACCATGATAAATCTTGATAAATTAAATATATAAACCAAATTAGACTTACCTTAGATATCATGTTTAATTCAATCACTTGGCAAGGTTCACAAAAAGTCTTTGGTAAATTCTGAAACATGAAAGAAAATTCATTAATTGGCCCTTCAATGCAATGGAAAATTTTGTCTTTTTTATCTGCCCCAGCAAAGCTATAGTAACTGGGATCTAGGTTCAAATGGCTTTTTCCTTAAGACAATAGCACAAAAAATAATTTGGCCTAATTCTATGTCCATCAGTCAGTGTAATGAATTAAGAGAATCTTTAAATCTAACTATTGGGTTAAGGTGAAAAAAATAGCCAATTTACGGCCATTTCCCAACCAGTAAAGGTTTAAACTTATGATGATACTAGGAAGTAGAAAACATTATTTCCAACATTTATTAGGTCAGAATAATTTCTGGACAAACATGACAGTTTACACTCCAAAGCCATCTCTGGACACACAGAACACAGTCAACTGCCTGAAGTCAAATGGTCATCATCGATAACTGATGTACGAACGTCAGGTTAGAATAATTTCTGAACAAACATGACAGTTTACACCATTTTAAAACACAAAAATTCAAGCCAACAGTAAACTGATAAAGGTTTTAATCATTAGTGACAACCCAACAAAAATCGTCACTAGCAATCAAAAATACTTATGAATATATTTAGGGCTGCGGCGAGTATCCAAGTACTCGGATATTCGCGATCCCAACCAGAAAATCGAGTACGAATATTCGTCATGTCCGAAATCGTCAGATTGCGATCTATTTTTTTGAAAAATGAAAGAATATTTTCAGCTTAGTTACAACTGAAAACGAGTCGCACTTCTAATGTAAACTTAAATTAATGTAGGGACCGAACAATCTTGATTCAAAATTCGATTGATAAACATTAAAACAAAAATGTTATCACTGAAAATGCCCATAAAACGTCTGGTAATAGGCATGTTTGGAGTACATGGTTTTCCATATAGTAAAAACTCCTATAATTCTTCACTAACTCTTTTTATTACATGAATTCTGTATGCTTTTCCATTAACAAGCGATTTGTGGTTCGATTCGTGAATCGCTACACATGAATCGTGGTTCGGATCGGATTGCCACTAGCTCAACAATCCACAGCCCTAAATATATTTAATGTGTTACCTCAGGTCTCTCATAGTAAATATTCAGCACTCCATTAGGCCTATCCAGATCAAAATATCGATTATCAACAAATTTATGATGACTATCTTCAATTTTCATCAAACCACACAAATGATTACCTCCCTTTTCAGACATGATAATGTTTAACCTTCATCAGAAATATCAAATCAAGGAAATCTGAAAATAAAATGGTATTAAATTTAACATTACTTTAAAAAAAAGAAGGTCAATTGAAATTTTAAAGGAAGCAAGTCCCTACCAGGCATTTGTGAAAATAAATGTTTTAATTAGAATTTTAGTAAATGAAAATTGTTGTTAAAAATCTTAAAACAAAGGAAGTGGCTAGAGTTTCAGAACTATTAAAGCATTAATCAAAGCTCTGAAGCACAGAATTTGTTTGGGTAACAAAGTTAGCAATTTCATGAGACTGGAATATTTCCTTTTCTTTATTTAAAAGAAATAACCTATGGGTCCTGGTAACAAGAAGCTAAAGAGGTTATTCATAGACCGATTCATTGACCCTCCCCTATGTTTAACTTCACCATTTATGTGCATTTATCCTACTTCACCTGTATGCTGACATAATACAGTAAAGTTCCGCAATTAAGACCACTTTTGTTATTTCAAAATCATGCGATTTTTGACAATTATTAAGACCCAAATGCTTAATTTGTGAGCAAAAGGGTCTCTATAATAAGACTGTTTCGCTATTAAAACCATCAATTTTGCTGGTCCTAATAGCGGAACTTTACTATATAATAAACATAGCACCACTATTTAGATAATGGCGAGATATTCATCAGCATTGTTGGTAAGGACAACAGAATAAGCAGGTTTCTCATCTAGTTCTGGTTTTACTTCTGTGTATTGGATTGAATTTAAATGTAAGTACAGTACCCACCAAAAGTTTGGAGACTAGAGAAATTAAATAAAATTCTTAAATTTCATTGATAGTTTTTGGTAGAACCATTATTTTGAATACATTTAGTATGGTTGGTGACAAAATGAAAACAAATATTAAGAATGCATCATATTTATAAGATTTAACATCTGATATTCTAAAGCCCCCAAAACCAAGTTCAATGTAATTCCTTTCTATAACACACTTATTAGGCTAATTTGGTAGCCTCAACTTCAAATAGTACCATAACAAAAGAAATAAGCTAAACTAATACTCATAACAAAGTAAATGGTAACCAAAATATTGATAAAGCCTATGCAGTAGGCTAACAAAGTGAAAATGTCTCCAAACTTTTGGTGGGTACTGTATGTTATTGACATCAGGAGAAATATATTTTAGAAACAAAGTTTTAGGGTTCATCACCTTCATCTTCTGGTAAGAGACAAAAGTCTGAAATTGGAATGTACTATGGGACCGGGACAACTCAACCCGAATCCAACTCAACCCGGGACAACTCAACCCATAAGCCGGGACAACTCAGCCCGTGGACAACTCAACCTGTAAGCCGGGACAACTCAACCCGTGGACAACTCAACCTGTATGATATATAATTAGTTATTCATCATAAATAATATGTTTAAACTGTTAAATTTGATATTGAGATAAAATTTAGCGCTGATGGAAGATATTAAAGTATGAAAATAATGATGAAAATACAACATTATATATTAGTATGACTAATAATGCAATTTAAGATCTTTAAGAAATCAATGATTCTCTGACTGACTGACCGACCGCCCGACCGACCGACCGACCGACCGACTGACTGGTGCTTATTTAGACTCATCTGTTTGCTTGTAGCTTTAGATGAGTATTTACTATTATTTATCGTCTGCTACGTAAAAATTTAAAACTATATCACTTTGGCTATGTTTAAAAATTGAACTATACTAATGGACAAAAGTCTTGTCCGGTCTACAAAAACCATAATATCTTTTTTGTTTGTTATTGCACACTCATACATTTGGTATCGTTAGAAAGAGAATGTTATTATGCATTGAATAAAAAAAGAATTGTGAAATTTGAGCCAGTACTGTCGGTACAGTAATGTGTTGAAAATTGACATTGAGGATTTGCAAGTTTAAATGATTGCGTTGAGTCAGTTTTAAACAAAACATTTTTTTCAATAGTGTGTGTGATCCCCATTAACCCGAATGAGTTCAGTGATCCTTTTACGCATCGATGCTACAAGTTAGCGAAGGAATCTAGCCGGAAGTTGGTCCCATTCTTGAACAAAAGCGCCACGTAATTGATGGACCTTGTACACGTTCCGAGCCCTAATCTCCCGTTTCATGTAGTCCCAAACGTGTTTTATTGGGTTCATGTCAGGCGATAATGCCGACCATGGCAATGTCTGGACATTGCTGGCCAACAGGAAGTTCTGAGTGAACCTTGCAACATGGGGCCGGGCGTTGTCTTGCTGCAGGACTGTGCCTGGATGGGCAGTAAGGAAAGGCAACACAATGGGTTGCACCACTTGGTCTACGTAACGTTGTGCATTTAAGCCACGACCGCGTCCTCGACCATATTCGAGGAAAACAAGTTGGGTTTTTTGATGATGTGTAAACCCTGCCCAAACCATGACGCGCGGCCCACCCCAGCGGTCATTTTCAATGAAACAGGCGTCCGTAAACCTCTCACCAGGGCGCCGATAGACACGTTGACGTCGAATCATTGTTAAATCTACACTCATCCGTAAACAGAATGTTTTGCCATTGATTTAAGCGCCACCTTTGATGACGTAACGCTCATGCTACCCGTAAACGCCTGTGATTGGGAGTTAATATTGCTCCACGATATGGCCGTCGACAACGTTACCCGGCTGCCTTGAGACGTCGCCGTACCTTTCTGGCACTAATGCGAGGTCGATTACGACCAGCTGTGCTTCTTTGTGCCGTGTCATTTGGGTCGACAAAACGATTACGTAAGTGGGTAAGCTGAATATGCCTATCCTGACGTAACGTCGTTTCGCGCCGCCGTCCGGAACGTGGAAGATGCCACGGAGCCTTGCGTTGCGAATTTTAACGTAACCGACGAATGGTTTTCTCATTAACCCCAAATTGACGGGCTACATGTGCAGCAGTTGCACAAGCCTCAAGTTGGCCTATAGCGCGCACACGCTGCTGATTTGAAAGCTTCATTTTAGAATAAAAATCAATATTTTATTAAAATATTCTGATGTCTTCCGATTGGGATATCGTTACACAAGAGAATAAGGTAAATCATTTCATCAAACTAGGCCCAACACTGTATACACGAGAGAGCACGTGAAAAACCAGGCCGGAAATGTATCTCCTTTGTTAGAGCGAGGACGACTGCCAAAATTTAGAAACCGGTTTGAAAAACAGGCGATATAAAGTAGGCCAAATTTCAAGATCGTAACTTCACGTGTTTAAAAGATATTATGGAAAACCTTACCGGACAAGACTTTTGTCCATTAGTATATTTTCATAAGAAAATATATTAAGATGTTAGTGTTTACTTTAAGTAAACACCTGTTTAAAAATCAATCTTGTAAATCTATTTAAAAATCTATCTTGTAAATCTATTTAAAAATCTAAGTTATAAATCTATATGCAATGAGTTTATCACTTTATTAAGTTGAATAATCTGTTTTTATGTCAAAAATACTATTTTGTAGGCTGTGTAATTGTCAGGGGGGAGGGTCCCTGTTCGACGGATTAAAAAGTATGTTTCTTCAAAAATTGTGTACTAAGGAAACTAATACGCTATCGAAACAAATATTCAGCTACAGACTTCACTTATATTACTTAAGAGGTTACAATTCTCAACTTGGTTTCAACCCTGACATTTTCAATATCCTGTCAACATACGATCTTTAACATCATCTAATTAATTATATACATAGCTCAATATTCCCAACGAAATATGTATGGAAACAAATTGTCAACAATACAGTTCATCATTACCACCATTGCGCCTTAATTCGCCGTATCGAAGCAGACACCAAATTGTCATACTTTTGGTCTCAACAGTAAAGTTATTATTGGTAGATTAATCACATATTTATTTAAACTTAAAAACCCTTTAGTATTTTAACTCACTTTCAAATTTTCCCGCCAATTTATGTTTATTTACACATACATGTACTAGATAATTAATCGTGATGTATATTGCAGTCTGCACCAAAAACTTTTTGGGACTATAGTCCTTCGGACTATATCCCATGGAAAAAGTTATAGTCCGAAAAATATTTTCTAGTCCGGTGATTCATTTTGAAACAAAGGGCCATAGGACTCGCATATTTTGAAACAATGTAACGAGTCCCTACAAAAACAATTAGCCCACAGATTTTGTGCTCTAAAACAAGTGGAACTGTACTTGTTTAGGAACAGGTGAAGACACTGGATGCTGGTCAAAAGGGGGAAACACTGTGAGGATGAACGTTTCACAACCATTGAAGGGATTTAATTTTTATGAAATAGAATATTAAATTCAGGGAGAGGTGACTTCTCCCTGTACTTCAAATAGGGAGAAGTGGAGGATTTTTGGGAGAAGTGGTATTCCGTCTAAGGCAGGTTTTAGGGGAGTAGGATAAACATCAAATGCTGCACTCAGGATGTCGGCTTCCCACATTTGTTTTTCTAAACACACGTATATATATGTGTGTGTTAAAATAGAATTGTGGGAACGCTGACAGCCTGTGATGCTGCACTGAGCTCAAATGAAATTAGCCTTTATGAGCAGTGTGTGCCGTTGCCAGTGTCTACACTGTCTGTCCCTGGAATGGATTTCTCTTGTGGATTGTTATTAGCAGTATAAACAGCAGTCAAATAAATAAAAAGATAAGCTGCTAAGGACACTACATGTATCAGCAAATGTAGATCTAAATGGCTAGCTCAAGTCTTATTTTGTTTCAAAATATTTTTTTTGCTCTGACTAGTTTTCACCTAAGAGACATCTCATCATTAACATTTTTATAAAAATCTTTTAACAACTCTAGATGTATGATTTTAACTTTTAACCTACATAGATCTGTTTATTTTATCATTAAATTATTTCTTAGACTTGTGAGTGAAAACAGGGATAATACGCGTGTAAACATAACTTGGCGACACTAAATCGAATTTATGACATCCTTGTGCACACTTTTGTCGGCGAGTTAATCTCCCAGCGTGTGACCGATAATGAATTGAATTGACATGTAATTAGCATGTAATCGCCGTGGGCGGTCTTATTTTTCACAACTCATGTCTGAATTAACAATCGACGATCAATTAGCGAATTTAATTTTATTTTACTATGAAAATTTGTTTAACTCTTTTCCGCCGTTTTCAAACTTTTTTGTCAAACAGTTTCAAAATTTTATTGATAATTTTGGACGCCAAAAAGCCTATAGAAAAGTGGTGCGATATTTAAATAAAAAAATTGATAATTTTTTATAGTCCAATCGGACTATGCTCTGACAAAAAGTTATAGCCCCACCAATTTTTTTATAGCCTCGGGCTCGGACTATACGTTAATTTCACAGACTGATATTGTATATGTTCTCTTTACGTATATGTGTATTATTTGTAATATATTTTGTACTTAATATATTTTATGTCCTTAACTTCATTATGTTGTCTTACGTAAAATATATACATTGTGTTCTTAGTTTCATTGTAATGCATTATTTATAGATAATGCATGCATCTGTTTATTTATTGTCATGTAATTTACAAATCTACTTTTTTGTTGTTGTTGTAAACTTTGCACTATTCTAATGTATGTAATGTATATGTAAATCCTTTCTAAAAAAAGGGAAATAAAATGTATATATATGTATCAATAATCACTTTCTAATTAATTCAACATAACAGTTTGTCAAACAACTTCACGCTTTAAAATCATAACAATAGTCAATAAAGACGTTCAATTCTATTTTGTTTATCTCACATCACACAATTTTTACAGTCAATTTGAAGATTAATTACAAAATAATGTTCAATTATCGGTTGTGTGCTGAGTCTTACAGTATATGATTACTACATATTTTGTATACAATACATACAATACAATTGACACAATACTTATGCAATTTCTAAATACTATTACTGTACTTTATTCATTAATATCTTCCATTGTTGATAGAAATATATTTAATTTCACTTTTTATTGTTAACACATATTATGATAAATAACCAATTAGATTATATATCAAACTATCATAATTTATTTTACAGGTTGAATTGGATTCGGGTTGAGTTGTACCGGACCCTGTACTATGTCCCATGGGAGTATTAGCAAGGCAGTCTACTCAAGGGACAGAGGCATGTCTAGAACGGAGTGGAAAGCAATCTTGAAGGCAGTTACCACTGTGTCTTAAAAAACTGTCATCATAAATTGGATAATATTGTAGCCAAACTACCCAAATGTGTACAAAGTAATATTGTGTCACTTTGTTTACATTGTATGACAACTTGCTAGAAGTTATGAATACATAATCACTAAATTGACAATAGTTCTGCAACTGATTTCGAGCCACTTACACTGGCACTGCCAAAATAAAAGGCAGTGGGTAGAGTTACGGTACCTTAACTCTAGACCCAGGGTCTAGAGTTACAGAAGTTCTGTATCTGTAGACAACCCTTGCAAGGGTAGACTAGAGTTACGAAAGTCAAATAACATGTATAGGTTTCAACTTTTAAACATCGGAAAACTTGTTTATATTCATTATTATTTCATTATGCCAAGGGTCCAAGCACTGTACCTAGTGGGACTTCTCCCCATCGATGACCATCGATGACTACACACATCTTCCGTTTTGTGAGGAAGTAAGCAATCCAGTCTAATAATGTATTTAAAAAATTTTCCAACTGACTACAATTTTACACAAGAAAAAATTAAGATGATATACAAATTTCATTTATCCGAAAAGTGTATATCCGAAAGTATAGCTATATATAAAACAAGCCGCAACTTTAATACCAGGACCTCTAAATCATTGAAAATCGCTTACCTTATTCTAAATGTAACAATCAGACGTAGCAACACTATAAAATCGTGCCCAAAGAATGTTAAATGCGATGATGAAGTAACCGATAAAGAACAGGAAGAAAATAATACGTTTATAACACGACACTTTACAAATGGTCTGCGGTTCAAATTTAATCGTATTACGGACCACTGTGATAAACTTCTCAATATTTATCTCTTTCGATGAATTAACTATGAATTGTAATATGGATATAAAGGGTGTGTGGTTTAAACGTATTTAAATAAAAATGATGAGAAAAAATGATTAAAACGTTGAGTAATTTTTAATGATGCAATTAAAATATACTTGTATGCATGATAAATTCTAGTAATGTTGGTTAACACTTTTTAGTTTATTATAAATTATAAATAAGGTTTGAATTGTGTTGTATTTTATAATGTTGTGTTGTGTGGTGCATTGCATTGCTGTGTTTTCTTTTGTTTTGTCAGTGTCGTGTCGTGTCGTGTTGTATTGTTGTTGGTTTTGGGGTGTGTCGTGTCGTGTTGTTTTGTATCATGTTGTGTTGTTTTGTGTCGTATTGTGTTATATTAGTGTTTTGTGTATTGCATTGTGTATTGTATTGTGTATTGTATTGTGTGTTGTATTGTATTGTGTATTGTATTGTGAATTGTATTGCATTGTGTATTGTATTGTATTGTACTATTGTATTGTACTATTGTATTGTATTGTATTGTATTGTATTGTATTGTATTGTATTGTATTGTATTGTATTGTATTGTATTGTATTGTATTGTATTGTATTGTATTGCGTGTTGTGTATTGTATTGTGTATTGTATTGTGTATTGTGTATTGCATTGTGTATTGCATTGTGTATTGTATTGTGTATTGTGTATTGCATTGTGTATTGTATTGTGTATTGTATTGTGTATTGTATTGTGTATTGTGTATTGTATTGTGTATTGTGTATTGTGTATTGTATTGTGTATTGTATTGTGTATTGTGTATTGTATATTGTATTGTGTATTGTATTGTGTATTGTGTATTGTATTGTGTATTGTATTGTGTATTTTATTGTGTATTGTATTGTGTATTGTATTGTGTATTGTGTATTGTATATTGTATTGTGTATTGTATTGTGTATTGTGTATTGTATTGTGTATTGTATTGTGTATTGTATTGTGTATTGCATTGTGTGTTGCATCGTGTATTGTTTTGTATTGTGTATTGTATTGTATTGTCTTGCGTGTTATGTATTGTATTGTGTATTGCATTGTGTATTGTATTGTATTGTGTATTGTATTGTATTGCGTGTTGTGTATTGCATTGTGTATTGCATTGTGTATTGTATTGTATTGTATGGTATTGTATTTATTGTATTGTATTGTATTGTATTGTATTGTATTGTATTGTATTGTATTGTATTGTATTGTATTGTATTGTATTGTATTGTATTGTATTGTATTGTATTGTATTGTATTGTATTGTATTGTATTGTATTGTATTGTATTGTATTGTATTGTATTGTATTGTATTGTATTGTATTGTATTGTATTGTATTGTATCGTATCGTATCGTATCGTATCGTATCGTTCTATCCGATAACTACTGAGATATTTCACGTTTTTTATGATTTCAGGTTTGTATTGCATTGTGTATTGTATTGTATTGTACTATTGTATTGTACTATTGTATTGTATTGTATTGTATTGTATTGTATTGTATTGTATTGTATTGTATTGTATTGTATTGTATTGTATTGTATTGTATTGTATTGTATTGTATTGTATTGCGTGTTGTGTATTGTATTGTGTATTGTATTGTGTATTGTGTATTGCATTGTGTATTGCATTGTGTATTGTATTGTGTATTGTGTATTGCATTGTGTATTGTATTGTGTATTGTATTGTGTATTGTATTGTGTATTGTGTATTGTATTGTGTATTGTGTATTGTGTATTGTATTGTGTATTGTATTGTGTATTGTGTATTGTATATTGTATTGTGTATTGTATTGTGTATTGTGTATTGTATTGTGTATTGTATTGTGTATTTTATTGTGTATTGTATTGTGTATTGTATTGTGTATTGTGTATTGTATATTGTATTGTGTATTGTATTGTGTATTGTGTATTGTATTGTGTATTGTATTGTGTATTGTATTGTGTATTGCATTGTGTGTTGCATCGTGTATTGTTTTGTATTGTGTATTGTATTGTATTGTCTTGCGTGTTATGTATTGTATTGTGTATTGCATTGTGTATTGTATTGTATTGTGTATTGTATTGTATTGCGTGTTGTGTATTGCATTGTGTATTGCATTGTGTATTGTATTGTATTGTATGGTATTGTATTTATTGTATTGTATTGTATTGTATTGTATTGTATTGTATGGTATTGTATTGTATTGTATTGTATTGTATTGTATTGTATTGTATTGTATTGTATTGTATTGTATTGTATTGTATTGTATTGTATTGTATTGTATTGTATTGTATTGTATTGTATTGTATTGTATTGTATTGTATTGTATTGTATTGTATTGTATTGTATCGTATCGTATCGTATCGTATCGTATCGTATCGTATCGTTCTATCCGATAACTACTGAGATATTTCACGTTTTTTATGATTTCAGGTTCAAAGCAAACTACTTATACCCGTGATAGAGTTCTCAATGTATTTTTTTTCGACGAATTAAAGAGAGTGAGTTCAAAACGTGTAAAAGTCAGAACGTTGAGAAAAACAATAAACAAATGGTCAAAAGGTAGAAACATTTGTAATGTTCACTTTTATGATCTGTGGACATAAAACTATCTGTCGGTACACAATAAACTTATTACACAACATAAAACGATGCTAACAATTAATGAGATGTTATAGCTGTACTAATTCTCGTACCCCGAGAATCTTGATACCCTTTGGGTACGAGAATGAGTTTTCAAGCAACTGAAGTGTTTGCTCAAACTTCATTTAGTTGTTTGTGATTAGTAAAGCATTTACTGAACAAAATAACTTGGATTTTTTTAAATAAAATTATTCCTGATAAGATCCAAAATTTGAAGCCGGCCTTCAAGTGACGTAAACTTCCAACGTTTTATACACAGACCGTGGGCATAATGAACATTCAAACCATTACTAGTAAACAAGCCTAGAAAAAGATTCTAAATTTTAACGAACCCCTTAGCCTTAGGCCCTTACTTCCGGTAATGGTACATTTCGTTTGGTCCCTGTGTAGAAGGTTATCAGACGATAACCCACTAAGTAACCCAAATTGTAGCCTTATCTTAAACAATACATGAGTATAGGAAGATATCACAATAAACTGTTTTGCTAAAACAAAACATCCAGTAATATGAATCTGCTACTTTTATATACTACTTTATTTGTGATCGGAACGTCTTTTCATGGTAAGTGTTCAACGTAAGTTTGTTGAAAAGGACCGCGTCATTCTCGTACCCCGAGGTTATCAAGATTCTCGATCTAGTATTGAGAATCCTACTAGACTCTGGGAACGAGAACGGGATCGCGTAAATACACACGACTTATTTTTTATAAGAATGTTATATGGCGTCAACACGATTCATACCAACTAGAATTTCAAACCGTTTTAAAATTCCAAAAGCTATTTAATCAACTTTTGTTGTTGGATTTATTCCTTTATTTTGTACGATTTTAAAGAGTTAAATGTTGGAAATTCACTCTCCTTACCATTCCTCTGCTTATTGGAGTCCTCAGCTCTTTTCTTCAGACATATAATTGCAGTCGACAATAGCTCTCGACCAATCATAATCAACTAGAGTTGGTTGTCAACTGTGTCATGTATTAAGGCTCTTACCCCCTGTAAGCAGCGGTCAACTTTCACACATGGCCGGGAGCTCGAAGCAATGATCTTCTAGCTGAGAAAGTTCACAGTGATAAACTTAGAAAGCAAAATGGCTTGACATTTGACATGCTTATTGTGTATCTAAATGTATGTTTCATTTAAATAAGTGTTTAAGTTTTAATGTCTGCTGTTAAAGAATATAACTTTATAATAACAATGGCTTTAAGACGCGAAATAAGACTGAACAAATTGTTCGCTAGTGCTGAATTTTAGATATAATGTGTCATGGATTGTATTTTAAGATTGTGTCATGGATTGTATTTTAAGATTGTGAAGGATGCCCTAATTCATGGACGACATTTGAAGGAATGTGTTATTATTTCAATGCTACCAGAATGAATTGGTTTCATGCGGGGGTAAGTTAATGCTTCTTTTGTAAATTAATGTATTAGCACCAGAGAAAAGACTCTCCGTTGTTTCTTGAGTAAAACGGCGTGTTGAAACTATTAATCACGCTATTTCACTTTAAAAAACTAGAACGCCGCTTATAGAATGTGTCGCCTGATAAAAGAAATGGTACATTGTGTCGCCTGATAAAAGAAATGGTACATGTGCACAGCACTTATCTTCTATGAGATCTATTCACCTGTTAAGATTTAAGCCAGTAGCTTGAATATACATGTAATTAGATTTATGGACAAAAATGGAACAAAGGGCAATACATGTAACTCCAAAATTATGAAGCAGAGAATTATATGGTTCTTGTGCACTGCAGTTTTCCACAATGATATCTATCCATCTGTGAAGTTTCTATTCAGTCAGTAGAGTATTATACTATTCTGAAAATTGGACTTATGGTCTAGACAGGCAAACAGAAGATGCCAACGCAGCTACCAACGACAGTAACCACAATATATCGAGGGCTGAATGAAACACTATTGTAACTCCCTTAATTTTCAAATAGAGTGTTACAATAGTGTTTCGTTCAGCCCTCGATATGACATTTGCAGGAGACACTACAGGGGCGGATCTAGGATTTTTCCCAGGGGGTCCGAACTTTTCTAGGGGGGGGGGGTCCAAACCTATAACCACAACCACATTATACACGTTTTGCAGAATAAAATGCAACATATTGATAATAAAAACTATATACATAGCCATTAATTCTTTGTTAAGCACCGAAAAAATTGCTTCATGCTACTTAAAAATGACTTACAGGCAAGAAATACACAAATGGACAGGTACATTTTCCAAATTCTAGGGGGGGTGTCCGGACCCCCCTCCGCTGGATCCGCCCATGCACTAAGAATACACATTTCCCCATTGCTAACAGTATGTTTTAGACGAAATCTTGTGATAGGAAAATGCTCCCATTGAAGTATGAATACTTTAGCTAACGCACTTTAGAAACCACAATAGTTCGCCTTTGTAGGCGACACTAAAAGTAACTCATATACGCTTGGATTACTTATTATAAGGAGTGACAACTCCCCGCTTTTCCAAATATAGTGAACTAGTAAAAATGAACTGGAAGACAACCCGACCTTGACAACGATCGTTTGTTTTGAAAATTTGACCAATACCAGTTAAACAACCAACCGTTACTTGGTATAGGCACCATGTACATTAATTTACAATACACTTATTTTGTAGCATGCTTGCAGAGAAGTTAATGGTTGGCTTGTGGATATAAAAACTAAGGCAGAGAATGATTTCATCAAATCTACGATCCAAAGGCTTCATGCTCATGAAGGTGAGACATATTAACTTATGACTTAAGGCAACCAATCTGATTAAAACCCGATCTATAATTTTCCGCTTGCATACTCGCTAATTTAGATCTGGCCTTTTTCAAACGAAGGTCACGTTCAGGCGACCTTTTCTCATCATAATATTCATGACGAAATTGTTATGATAGGTAACTTGTTTACATCGTCTACGTCACACAATTTGAAATGAGCCGCCCAATCGCAGACTGTGAATAATACCGCGGTTAAATCAGCATGCAAAACTTGGTCTAAAAATAGAAATTACGAAATCAAAATGTGATTGATAGTGTTTTCGTTTAGATGAAAGCTACGCATTGATTGGTCGAAACAAAGTTCATCTCGACGTGACCTTCCACGGAGAAAGTAGAGAGCCTGTACGACAACGCTCTACATGATATCTGTTTACGGAGAGTGGCATCACGCATAATATACAATAGACAAATGTCTCTTTTCAAAATAAACCATGTCTATAAGAATTTCCAAATTTCTTATAAAAAAGCTCTAATCATTTTCTCTATTTATGCTTATAAGCCCCAGACCAAGTTGGCTATTGGACAAAAGGCAATGACCTTGATGTGGAAGGTCAATTCGTTTGGGGTTTCCCAGGTACTGAATTATTTACCTACACAGACTGGCATCAGGGAGAACCCAACAATAACTGGATCAACAGGCACGTAGGAAGCATTTTCAGATTGGGGGGGGGGAGCTAATTTGTTCAGATTTATTTAAAGAAAAAGCATACGTTACCTAATGTTACAGTACTTATGTTTAAGTTTAGTTTTACACTGCATTTGAGCATCTTGTTCCACAAAATGTGTTTGTTTCGCTAGCTAGCGCTTTGTAGCGATTTCCTACGGAACGGTTTGCTACGATCGAGCAAATTGAATCGCTAGCTAGCGAAACGTAGCAAGTTGTTTTCTTGCTAGCCGTATCATTCGGAACACTTCTGGTTATTTTAAATGGCTGCCCCCTGTGTGTTTCTTTTTCAAGAATACTGATATATATTTC
This sequence comes from Mactra quadrangularis, assembly GCA_025267735.1. Lineage (NCBI taxonomy): Eukaryota > Metazoa > Mollusca > Bivalvia > Venerida > Mactridae > Mactra > Mactra quadrangularis. Next base: position 43,738,435 of record CM046298.1, on the reverse strand, counting down.
ATTTAATGCATATATTTGGTCAAAGTGGTAAAATAGAATATTCATGGTGATGATTGATTTGAATATTTTTCATTTGTTACAATTCTGAACTTTTTGTTTGAGAAAGTCGCCATTTTGTTGTTGCTAGCTTGAAGCAAACTGTTCCGTAGACCTCTAAATGCTACAAAAAATCGCTTTCAAAAAGCGCTAGCTAGCGATCGCCTTGCGGAACGTGCCCGTAGTTACAAGTTGGAAAAAGATATCTCTGATCTTGTCGCCTGCATTCGGAAATTCACACGAAATAGAACAGCGAAGTTTTCCAATTGTCGCTGAATTAGAATATATATAGAATATTTTATTGATTTTCATTTAGATTCTCATTTACTCGTTTCTTAAATACTTTTTACTGCTAGCAGTTAATTTTTTCGGCAGTTAAGTTAACTGCTGACTGATGCAACTACAACCATTACTGCATTCACAAACAATTTCGTTCTGTGTAGTTTAAAAGAGGAAGACTGTGTAGTGTTATCGGGACACTTTAATTTTGGTTACCAATGGAATGACCAACCATGTGAAAATCTGGATTATTTTGTTTGTAAAACAGAGTAAGTGAATAATAACTTATTTTTAGCTCTATACAGTCAACCTACTCACTCCTGGAAAGGCTAAATATCTGGATTTAGCTGTTAACCAACTACTAAGCGGCGCAAGCGCATACTTTCGTCAGTGACTGACAACTGCCTTACATAATTAAAAATTATTGGTAGGAGAGAGAATGGCCACAGACATAATTTCATGACCAAGCTCCACGAAAGTACGCCCCGCCCGGGAATCGAACCAACGACCCTTCGATCAATAGACTTGCGTGGTACTGACTGAGTCGCATATCAATAGACATAATATGATTCAAGATATTTGATCGACTAACAACCGCGATAATTATGTCTGAAATTAAACAGTAAATTTCTACGCTTAGGTCCATCAAATAGTTGGTATTAATACTGTGCTGTATATATGGTACTAATAAAGGGACATGGACATTTTTCTTTGTAACTTAATTATTTTAGAATTTAAAAATCGTAAAAAATCGCACGAATTTGCAAAAACCGAAGTGGTCTCTTCAGTGGAAATTTATAGAGGATATTTGTTTATTTCGGTGTAAGATCGATTTTTATTTCACGAGTGAGCTAATGGCGCACTATTTTCACGAGTGAAATAAATAGATCTTACACCAAAATAAACAAATTTTCTGCTTATTACATGCTTCAAACTGGCGGTAAAGGGTAAAGTCCGATATGTCTCCAGAATGGGGCACCCAAAACAGTGAAAACAACAAATTTATTTTCATTGTTTCAAAACAGTAGTATGTCGATTTTTATTCACCGATAAATCCCGGTATTCCACTGGAAAGCAGATAATAAACTGTAATATTGCGACTGGTTTTGAGTTTATCTACATTTTCTATATACTTTCAGAGATGCGACAACTGATATTATAGGTTGAAGTAATTGTACATGGGCTGTGATGATGTAATATATTGTATAAATATGCTGTTTTACTCTACTGTATTACACATTGGTTTCATTTTGAAGATGATTTTTATTATAATAACTACAAGGCAATTCGGTCGCCATTTTTTCCAGCAACGGAAGTTGTGCTGATACCCGTTTTTCATTTTACTTTAAGCTACTTCAGCTAGGAACCAGTAACTTCCTTAGAGGGTAAAATGGCAGTTGAACTATTTAATAGTCATTACAGTACAAGAAAACCGCATTATCATCAAACAAAGTGCCTATGACCTTACGTTAATATATAAATACTTCAGCTAAGATAATTAACTGTAGAAATAGCAAGGTACTGGTTAGGATTTGTTCTGGTTTTGAATCCTACCATGTGTAGTGCATGTAATGTACATGTATAGTCCAACAGAATTAACCTGAGCTTGACCTTTATGCAAGAATATATTAAACTCAGTATTTACAATCTATTTTTGTCTTCGTTTGTAAATCGCGCTTTATCGGAAGTTTTCGACAAAATACACGTACTGAACAATTAATGTTGTTTTCATAAGAATAAATACTTTGAAAAATTGCCATGATGTTGCTGACTTACTTGTTTCCCCAGAAACTAATGTGTCCAAAATTAAAAGTTTAATTTTAATAAATTGATTTATAGTCACATCGGTTGTTATAAACACGTGTATAACCGTATACACGCATACGGAAACTCACGATTTAGAGTAAGTGAAGTGAGTAATTATTATAATAAGGTAGTTCAAGCTCAGGTTAATTCTGTTGGACTATATCTGCAATTGCTTTGCTTCTCTTAGTCGAAAAGTGACATCTGAAGGTAACATTTCCGTTGTTTGTCGACTGCACAATATACATAATAAAATTTTTACTTAGTTCTCAATGGAGCTATCAACAGACGTATTCATATACCGGGATACCGTTAACCCTGTCCTACACAATAAAAAAGCCTTTTGTTCCAAAAGACAATGAGGTTGCAAGGCTGTGGTTGGTTTTGGATGGGAGTTGAACAAACGTGGCACTATTACAAAACTCGGCTGTTCAACTTCGTAACTTCATCGCCATGTGCTAGTTGTCTGAGGGATATCGCTATCTAACGAGTGTCTAAGCCATGGTTTGCTAAAATGTACTGCTAGCTAGCAAAAATATTTTTCTCCTCGAATATATTCGGAACACTCTTGACTAACACTAACTTAAATCTTGAAGGCAACCATTCTAGCTTCCAGAGGTAATCAAGATTCTAACTTAACCTCTATGTACAAGAATATTAGATCAAGAATCTTGATAACCTCTGGATACGACAACGACAAGCAAATGACTCCATGTTAGATTCTGGTATTAAACAAAATACAGTATACAACAAGACCAAAATGAAATTATGCAAGGAATTTATTTCTATATACAATTTAACCCTGTTTTCTATATGTTTACGTTTCGAGTCTCTTTGTTACAAGGAACACGACAGTACACTATGTAGATTTTCTGGTATGTTTTATTCCATTTATAATGTCATATTTCCTGGTATATGTTTTCATTCCATAAAAGGCAACGTGTCTGGACTACATGGGTTAGCTACCCAATGACAACTGTCTGTAAAAAAAGAACTTTATAATTTAAGACGTTGTCCTCTGATTATAAATCAACGAGTCGACAACTCATTCCAATAACTATACAAATATGAATTATGATTTTTGTGCATCGCGCATAGAACCATTGAAGGAACATACATACCAAATTTCGAATAAGTGAAAAGGGTTGAAGAAATTGCCAAGAACAAACGGTAGACATCATCCACACCAGAAGCACCTGTTAGTCTTGGATGTTCTGGTGGGATCCTTGGATTATAATCCAACTTTGCATTTTGCAGTAATGGATTTTCCAGGGCATCTAGCCTGTTTCCCCATTGACTGGGGGTTGCTTTTCCACTGATTATATACTCATTACCTTTAATACTTTGTCTAACCAATCAGGCGCTGACACTGATGGATGTTCTGGCGGGACCCTTGGATTGGAATCCGACTTTGCACCTTGCAATTAAGAATTTTCTAGGGAATCTAGCCAGATTCCCCATTGACCAGGGGTTGCCTTTCCACCGATTATATACGTATTACCTTTAAGATTAATACCTTATCTAACCAATCAGGCACAGACGCTGATGGATGTTCCAGGGGGATCCTTGGATTAGAATCCGACTTTGCTCCTTGCAATCATGGATTTTTCAAGGCATCTGGCTGGATTCCCTATTGGTCGGTGGCTGCCTTTTCTCATAATCTAATCATAACTTTTATCACTTTTACTTTATCACTATATAATGCATTGTTGGGGGACACGCGGGTACTGATGCTGGTGGGTGTTCGGGCGGGAGCCTTGGATTAGACTCCAACTTTGCACCTTGCAATCATGGATTTTCGGGGCATTTGGCTGGATCCCCTGTCGACTATTTGGCTGCCGTTTTACGAACAATGAGATTATCAATGATATAAACATAAATACATAATACTTTACCAGTTATTCTTGGTCTTACAGTTGATGTTAAACCTTCTTGAACTAATCTTTTCTTATGTCTAGCTCTACAGTTTTGAAACCAAATCTGTAAGAAATCATGTATTTAAGGGTAATGATTGAAAAAAGAAGATAGATTAGAGATTAAAACGTGTCTATGCTGAAGTTACATGTTTGAATTTAACGTTGTAATTCATTTACATTGTAGTTCACATAGTCATTTAAGCTAGACGCGACTTATCACATAAACACTTGGTTTGTTGAGCTCATTAACGTTTATTTCAATTTTGATATTCTGTATGGTGCTACAATTAAACAATCAAAGCGCTGAAGGCACCGAATTTGTTTAAGTTTGATAGCTTTTTGTTTCATTCTCTACCACTGGCCCCATAGTGTCAATTCTACTATAAGGGACGTCAAAATTGATGGTCTTAATAGCAGCACTATATTGATATAAGGGCTTTTATCAGGTCTGGGACTTAAAAAATTGTCGACAAATAGCACGATTTTGTTTTAACTAAGGTGGTTTTATAGCGGAACTTT